>JAZHYW010048262.1:0-19810 GCA_037355805.1 Ixodes ricinus | reverse complement strand
AACATAATTCAAAGCAAACTTTCTGCAGCGACAAAGAGTTGGAAATAGTTGCTGAAAGAATAGAGGAAGCAGTTTCAGGGCAACGGTATACAGATTGGACCTATGAGAGCCTAACTAGACTTTTTGTTCTGGAACTAGACAAAGTTAAGAGTAAACGAAAAGGGAAGCAAGGACATAGACCAAAAAGCTGGTGGGACAAAGAAGTGAAGCAAGCATTACAAAAACGTCAGGAAGCCTCTAGAGAACACAGGTATTCCAAGCGTAGTGGGGAGTCAGAAACGGAAATAAAAAGAAGATGGGACACTTTTATAACATGTCGCCGAGAGGCATCCAGTTTAATCAATGCGAAAATTCAGAGAAAGGGTGTAGAATGGATGAGTAATGTAAGCAAGAAAGATAGAAACGCAGCCAAGAAGTTTTGGGAGCACTTGAACTCACTCGGTAAAACGACGCAAGCTAGACAGATGTTCATACTCTCGGATCAGGGAGATCAATTAGAGGGAGATGATGCGATACGATATATAGGAGCAGTGATGGAGGAGAAATTTCGGGAACAGGTACATGTGGAAGATACGAGAACCGAAGGAAGTAACAGTCCAGCTTGTGACATCGCGGATTTTGGACAAAGAGAATGGGAAAAGGCGGAACGAAGAGTCCCTAGTGGCACGTCAACAGGCACAGATGGTATCCCAATCAAGCTGGTGAAGAATTTGGGTCCTAAATCTAAGGCAAAACTAAGGGAGGTAGTGAGCACTATGATAACAAAAGGAAATATTCCAGATGCATGGAGGCTTAGTAGGATGAGTATGATATATAAGGGAAAGGGAGATAAGTCTGATATTAGGAATTATCGTCCCATAACCGTGACACCAGTTATTTACAGGTTGGTAATGCAGATTATAAAGAACCGACTGGAGGAATGGGTAGATTGTGAGGGCATACTGGGCGAGTTACAGAACGGGTTTCGGAAACAAAGAAGGTTGGAGGACAATATATTTTCTCTAACACAGTGTATAGAAATAGCGCAAAAGAAAACAGACAGCTCTGGCTGGCGTTTCTGGATATCAAGGGTGCCTATGACAATGTGAACCAAAGGAATCTGTGGGACATAGTGGAGAGCTTAAACCTAGATGAAGGACTAACAGCAATATTGAGGAACATTTACAAAGATAATAAGGTGATTATAACATGGGAAGGAAAGGCAACGGGGAAATAGAGATAGGACGAGGCCTTAGGCAGGGGTGCCCGTTATCGCCTTTGCTGTTTATGTTGTATCTGAGAGGATTGGAGGATAGACTAGAGAAGAGTGGGCTTGGATTCGACCTTTCGTACAGTAAGCTAGGCCAAAAAATTCAGCAATCCTTACCGGGATTGATGTATGCAGATGATATCGTACTAATGGCTAACAACAGGATAGATTTACAGGAATTAATGAGCATCTGTGGTAGGGAAGGGGAGGAATTAGGTTTAGAATTCAGTAGTGAAAAATCAGCAGTCATGATTTTTAACAATGATGAAGTTGAGAGGCTGAAAATACAGAATATTACAGTGGAGAGAGCTAGTAAATACAAGTATCTAGGAGTATGGATATGTGATGGTGCAGCATATCTCAGTGAGCATGAAAAGTATATAATAGGTAAGGGCAACAGAAATGCAGCTGTAATGAAAAATAGAGCACTTTGGAATTATAACAGGTATGAGGTGGTGAGAGAGATTTGGAAAGGGGTCATGGTGCCTGGTTTAACTTTTGGAAACGCAGTGCTATGCATGAAATCCGAAGTGCATGCAAGACTAGAAATAAAACAGCGCGGAGTAGGTAGGCTGGCTTTGGGGGCACATTGCAAAACGCCAAACCAGGGAGTGCAAGGAGACATGGGATGGGCGTCATTTGAGGGCAGGGAAGCTGCGAGCAAGATAGAATTTGAGGATCGGTTGAGGCAAATGGATGGGGAGCAATGGGCACGAAAGGTTTTCAGCTTTTTATACATGAGGAGTATAGACACAAAGTGGAGACAGCGCACTAGGAAATTAAGAGGAAAGTTTTAGGCTATAGTGGGGTTACGGAAGAGCAGGTCTCCGTTAAGAAGAAAGTTAAGGCCACAGAAAGAGATCGGTGGCTAGAGGGAATGCAGACAAAGAGGGCTCTGGAAAGCTATAGATTAAACAAAACAGTTATTGCCAAAGAAAGCATTTATGATAATTCTAGGGAAGCTCATTGTTGTTTGAGGCAAGGACAGGTGTTTTGCGAACCAGAACATACAGAGCGAAGTACCAGGAAATGGATACAGTGTGCGCTGCTTGTGGAGAGGTGGACGAGACGGCTGAGCACTTGATACTCTACTGTAAAGGGCTTCACCCTATGCCTACCGAAGACAACATAGATTTAATAAAGTCATTGGGTTTTAGAGACAGCGAAGGAAAAGTGGATTACAAGACAGTAGAGATTACCAAGCAAAGATTAAGTGAATGGTGGCAGAAAGCACGAGAAAACTAGGTATTTTCTTATTAACTGATGGCAAGGGGTTTTATAGCCTCACTTTCTGTTCAGTGCAGAGTGTATATAGTTTTCACATTTAAATATTCTAAGCTTAAATGGTAAGACAAATTGGCTAGGTGGCGTAAGCTACCGCCCGATCCAAAGGGCTCAGCCGTATTCATCCATCCATCCATCCATCGTCGTGAGCGGACAGTAGGGGTTACAACGAAGTGCATCACGCTCCGACTTAAATGTGTGAACCTCGAGTTGCTGCGCCGAATCACAGAAGAACAAGCGTGTCGCCATCTTTCATCCTGTTTTTAATAAGAAAATCGGAAGCGTGTCAATCAATCCTTTTCTTTTTCTTTTTTTAGAATGCCTAGAGGGCGTAGAATGAATTATGACCATAAATACGCGATCACAGAAAATATTTCAGTAACCCCCCCCCCCCCCCGAAAATATATATATAATATATATATATATATATATATATATATATATATCTCCCCCCCCCCCCGAAAAAAAAATATATCTACATATATATGGTGTTTTTTAAAGCTTAACAGAATTTTTAGAAACAAACCATGAAAGCTAGGTTAATGCGGTCTGCGCAGGTAAGTTATACGGCCAGGGGGACATAGTATAGGGGACTAATCGTAACGATCAGTCGGCTAATTAGTTAAAATTCGTTAATTAACTTTTTAATTATTGAAAATAGACATATAGTTCCAATTAGAAACTTGCTCAGCGTCATCGAAAACCACTAAATCAGTAATTTTCAGAAAGACTTTGAACGCGTGAGAAGCGTAGTAGTGCACTAAAGTTACCGCTCGTGGAGCAGGTACAAGGCTGGGGCTAGATAAGAGACGGAAAAATTGCGCGGGCGCCTTATCGCAACCGCTAGCTTTGTACGTGCTCCACGAGTGCTAACTTTAGTGCAATACTACGCTTCTCACGCGCTCAAAGTCTTTCTGAAAATTACTGATTTAGTGGTTTTCGATGACGCTGAGCAAGTTTCTAATTGGAACTATATGTCTATTTTCAATAATTAAAAAGTTCATTAACGAATTTTAACTAATTAGCCGACTGATCATTACGATTAGCCTCCTATATTATGTCCCCCTGGCCGTATAACTCACCTGCGCAGACCGCATTAATCTAGCTTTCATGGTTTTTTAAAAAAATTCTGTTAAGCTTAAAAAAACACTGTATATATATATATATATATATATATATATATATATATATATATATATATATATATATATATATATATATATACATAACGAAAACTGTTTGAGAATTCAAGTGACCTTGGTTACAGATTAGGGCGGCACCGGACGTCGCCAGGTCCAGCGGTCGTTGTCGTCCCTCAAATGGCCGCAGGCTCTCACGATGGGGCATAGTGCCAGCCGAGGCGTCGCGCCGCTCGGTGCCCACGTTCTATAATGAAAGCCTGTCGGGCTAGCTAGACTGATGACTGACCTTCACGGAGGCATATATTCCACATTTCACATTTGCGGATAAAGAAAAAAAAGCAAACCAACAAACAAAGAGATTTCCCGAGGCACGACAGTTTGGCCCTGTCGTGTCTCAGAGACTCGAATCAGGGCATAACGAAACTACTAGCGCGGTGGAACCCGGGCAGTTTGGGTACTAACCCGAGTGGTAAATCTTGACGCCTGCCAGTACCTTTTCTAGGTAAAAAGAAATCTTCAAAGGCGCCCAAGTCGAGTTCGGGCTAACAGTCTCGCCCGATGTACCTGGCAGCAGTGGCGCCATGGAGTCTTCAGCCGCAAATATATACGCGGGTATTCGCACGGTTATGTGTACAGGCCAGAGTCCGGTCGACACGATTCGATCGAACTGATTCATGCTCAACAAATTCAATCCTCAGTCGATAATGCGCACTGTCCATCAACAAATACGTAAAGGCCCGTTCACACACATGCGTTCGGAGCGACCACTATGCTTACGAACGAATGCAACCGCTGCGACCTCAACGACAACTGTGCGCGACGTGTACACACACATGGAACCGCATGCAACAACACGAATCAACAGCCAATGAGAAACGAGCTTCAGCTCTTGTTCCTAGCCAATAGTAAGCAACCCAGCTACGCTTACAAACATGGCGACCGGTTTCGTGCCCGACGCGAGGTCCTCACCGGAGCTGCCGGAGGTTTCGGCTACGGCGTACAGTCACGATGATCTGCTGTGCGCCTACAATAGCTGTGTAAAGGCTGGTTCAGACATCTGAAACGAACCCGTTATCCACGACTGCGTCCGTTGTGACCGGAGCGACCACTCTGCGCCGCGCGTACACTCCTGCAACCACTGCAACAAGCGCAGCGGGTCGGCAGCACGGCCGCCGCTTCTCCGCCGCCGTCAGCTGTTTCAGCGGTGCCTCTAAAAAGAAGGGGACGCGCTGCCACTCACTTGCGTAACAGAAAATAGACACACCGTCTTCTATGACCTCAAGCTTTATTTTTTTTTTCAGGATACGCTTGCAGGGTAGTGCACTAAAAAGAAAAAAGATGCAGTACGCCGTCTTGCACGATCACGACTTTAATACACGACTTTGCCAACAGTACAAATCTCGCCACACGCCTTTTCTACGATTATAAAAAGACGGCGTAATTCTAGCAGCGATATAGCAACGTAGAAATATAATTTCGTGATCAGATAGACATTGCGAGCGTTCAGGATTGCTAACACTAATCACCTTTCTCGGGTGATGAAAACACGTGAAAATTCGCATCCTTTATACGGTACGCACCAGTAATACCTTGAACTTGAGCACACGCATGGAATGCGCCAAAAGAAATCCGGGCGATGTTCGAGGACACAAATGCTAAGAAAGCACCACAAGTAAACAAACACGACGGCACGGGCGTTTCTGCTGTCTTGAGAGTGCCGCCACGAGATCGCCGCACGAAGAGGTGGATCTTCCCTTCTATAGTCGGATGCAACCTGAGAACAATCTTTTAGCTCCACCCACAAGCGCATTGCGCCCATCTGAAGTGCCTCCGCCGTCGAGAAAGTAGTTCGCTAGTAACGTTGCTTTTTCTTCCTCCAGTAAACGTGTCTTAAACTACTACAATATTTATTTAATTCATTCAGGACGTTTAAATAAGTTAGATTACGTTTTTGTCAACGAAATAGCTGTTTAGTAAAGAAAGAAAGTCATGTCCAATGTAACCGTCTTCCCAATTCATTTTCTGTCCAAGATACTGTCTAACATACCGTCTTCAGCGCCTTCGATTGAGGGAAAGCGGCGAAAAAACCAAACCTTTCTCTCGCCAAAATTATAAATAAAGAAGCACTTTTAGTTGCTGCAAATAATAAATATTTAGTGATTTACTTAGTTTTGTGGGCTTTGGTGCACGAAATGTGTGCCTTTATTTTGTTGGATGAATAGAAAACAAGAATAATTATACTTTTCGGGTTTTGACAAATCGGCACCCTCCCAAGTCATCGACATCACCACTGCGCCCCGCTCTCTTTGTCTTCCGTCATGGATCCCACTGAGGTGACATCGTAAAGCGATTCCCCTGATTCTTCTTGGACGAAACAGCAACGTGGGGCAGAGGCGACAGAAATCCAACGAAGCAGACGACGTCCGGCGTAGCTTCTCACCTCTCAGCAGTGCTAAGCCTCGCGCCCGCTTCGAAATTTTCGTTGGCGATAGCGTCGCTGGATTCTCAGCGTTGTCGCGCAAAAACTGCTGCAAGCGCAAGCCGATACCATTAAGATTTCGTGGCGTAACCTCGGGCACGTAAAACACGGTGCAAAAAAGCAGAATAATTGTCACGAGAACTAGCGTCGCGTTGCTAAGGCCAGCAGCCATGTTGAGCTTTATCTTTTTTTCAAAATAATCGCGATTGGTCCACGGAATCGTGACGTCATGAAAACGATTGACTGGCGTTTCTCGGCGTAGGAATACATTTTCCTTTGAGAGGCATTTCCGGTTTTTCTTAGCTTAGCAACCGACTATAGTACGTGATGGGCTATCATAGCAACACACGACGAAAATTCACAGTCAAGGATAGCGCTTTCACGGGGAACGATGAGCTTCCACCACGCCGACGATCACCACCGACGCCATGTTCGCGAATAGAAGGAGCTGGCCAGCGACCGGCATGCAACGCGCGCGACCGAGCTCTCCTCGACCTGTGATTGGTCTGTTGCTCCCGTCGTTCCCGAACGTAACGAAAAAGTTCAGCCCGGCTCAACTCCTTGCGTTGCGAACGAACACGAACGAAACGACCGTTTGGCGCTTCGTTGCTATGGTAACTCGTCGTTCCAACCGGCTGCATCTCGTTCGTAAGCGTAGTGGTCGCTCGGAACGCAACTGTGTGAACGGGCCTTAATACGTAACACGTAACAAAACACGTAAGTACACGGGTAAATACGTAATACGTAACACGTAACAAAACACGTAAGTACACGCGTAAATACGTAATACGTAACACGTAACAAAACACGTAAGTACACGCGTAAATACGTAATACGTAACAAAATCTTATGACATTTCTGTTTTACGAAGTCAAACCAATTTATAACGAACAGCAGGAAACGCTAGGATAAGCTCGATATAGAAAGTAATTCGATAGAGCAAAAGCCAATTACAACGAACTCCCACGATGCGTTCGTTGTAAGGCGAGAGCTTCTCTCTTTCATATCTCTTCGCTTCCCCTTGTAACACCGCGCTGAAAAGATTTTTTTTCTTTTTCAGCGTGCGTGCAAAGTTTGTTTTTTAGCTTATGTACCCTTCTGAATCGCTTCTCTTCGCTCAATTTTATTTGCAACTTGAGCTTTTCAAATTTTCTTTCTTTCCTACCTTTTTTTTTTTTTTTTGGAGGGCCGGGTTGGGGGGGGGGGGCAAGTTAGAAGACGATTGCTTTCGCGTTTTGGAAAGCCTTCCCGGGGGGGGGGGGGGGGAGGGAGAGTCCGATATAGCCAATATGTTGTTCGTTATAAAAAGTACTTTTTACATGCATTTTTATTTAAATTTTTCGTCAGTTCGATATCGACCATACGTGCAATAGTGGTACAAGTGCAAATGCAGAGCTCGCCAAAAAGTCCCCCAATAATTTTATCTGTGCATGTCAATGGCAATATAATGTTTGAACTTCGAGTATATATGTGTACAGTGTTACCTACCACAAAAGTGGAGTGCCACATGCATAAATGTAACATCTGGGACCGTTAATATCACAAATGGTACAAGTGCACTTGTACCATTATTGCACGTAGCCCCTCAATAATTGACTGTATGTGGGTTCGTTCTAAACGGGTTTCACATAGTAACATTTTGTACTTCTAAATACATTTTAAAGTATCTCTGCCCAACCCTGGACCCTCAGGTAGTCCTGAAGATGCGCCCACGATACGTTAGGCATATTTTTCAGTTCCTTGGGGAACCAATGCTCTTCCTTTTCACCCAAGGAATCAGGAAGGCATGTCGATCTCAAATAAGTAAATTTCATGAGGTACCGCAGTTAATCCTCGGCACTGAGACTTTGAAAGTATCCGCTACTCACCGATGGTCCTCAAAAACAAGCAGAACAAAATACTCAAGCGGAAGTACCATACTGTACCCGGAGGTTCGGCCACTATTTGTATTTGTTTACCTTTGCACACCCTTAGTCACTGCCATAGCCTCCTATACACTGACAAAGCCTGGCAGATCACCACGAGAAGCGGCCGCCCAAATGGAAAAGGTGGAGCGGCAGACAACGGATAAGAGGACAGCCACGTGGCTGGTGCCCCGCTGCGGCGAGAAGAAGCAACACACTTCTGCCGAGCGAACAAGTCTGGTTTGGGGTCCTCGCCGCTACAAAAGCTGTGCGCTGCCGTCCAGGGTCCGCAAGAAACGGCTCTTTGATGCTTTGTGCTACCAGATGCCCGCGCTCCAAATCTGCGACCGGGCACTCTATGGCTCAGTCGTCCAACTGCCAGGCTTTGTGAGTATAGAGAGGCTATGCCTCTGACCCCTAAATCCGCCCTTGACAACATTTGAAGCAATGCAAGGCGCAGCAGAATTCCGCTTGTGCCTCGTGATTGGACCTTAGGTGATCTTATCGGCCAATGCCGCAATATGATTGGCTGCCGAGCGATATGAAGATGCTTCGTTCTTCGCCGTGCCCCGCGTCTCTGAAGCTGGCAGCGACTCGTCGGAGTTGGAGCCGAAAGTTCGGAGAGCGTACCGACCCCGATGGCATCATCAATCGCAAATCCGTCAAAGCTCCACTTCGCGTGACGTCACGCTGTCCAGCCGTGGTGTCGCGTGACACGGCGTCACGTGCCCTGATGCTCGTCACGTGGTTTCGTGACCAGTGATGGCACCAGTCTCGTTACCGAGTGGCCTACAATGGCGTCTCACCTGATTTAGCAGGGCGTTAGAACGCTAACTCACTTATACGTAAGGTGTTCATGCAACGCGCTACTGATATCTAGTTTGTAACGAAGGAACGACCTAGCTACCTTTCGAGAGAAGGAACGAGTGACGTCCTTTCGTTACCTTTTAATGGAGTAACGATATTTACTTGCTCCTGGAGGGGAACGCGTATGACACAGGTCACCCAGTATGGTTTTCACCTAAGGAAAACGTTCCGTCTAAGGATCTCACATATATGTTCACAAACATCAAGAAGCCACTGCGTCAGCAACCTGGTAGTGTATACTTTAAAGCGAATATAAATTGTTGTTCTTGTCACGCTTATGGTTTTAGGCAAACGCTTAACAGATGCTTAGAACCGCACTAAACACTAACCCACAATTGATTCTTCCAATCAACATATTGCAGGATGCAGCGATTCACAATGTCGACGACTAAACGCCGGAAACGGCCACTGCTACAAAAAAACGACGCATTTGTAATAACAATAAAGTAACCTTCTTAGCTCAAGGAACGCGTTCCTTTGGAATCTCGGTAACAAATAACGTACTTAATTACTTTTCTTTAAAGCGAAAGTCTTGTATGTTTCATTGTTCAGTCGACCTTCAAGGTCCTTGAGCGAAAACACGTCGGCGACATGAAAGGTGCCAAAACGTTTACGTGACCACTCAGCCAAATTGGAGGCAATGAAATTAAGAAGGATGACAAAGTGAATTAAGAGGAATCAAAGTGAATTAAAGTGAATTAAGAGTAATTAAAGAGAAGTAAGAGTTATCAATGGGAATTAAGATGGACTATAAAGAGAATTAAGACGAATCGAAGTGAATAAAGAGGAATCAAAGTGAATTAAGACGGAATTAAAGAGAAGAGGACTACGAGGAACTGTGTGCGAGAAATCTGGAAATAACATGAAACAAATAAAGAGAATGTGAAAAAGGAGAATCTGAAAAAGAGAACGTGAAACAAAGTAAATCATGTGTCTGTCTTTAATGCATTGGCTCTCGGGCTCTCGCCTTCGAGTCGTCTTAGGGATAACATAAGAGGCCCTGTGAATTTTCTTTTTCAGTGACGTGTACATGTATGCCCGCTAAACTTGGCCGATGTCCGTCACTGTCAATCGACACGATACGGCTACCGCTATACGGTTACGGCGACGGCTACACAACTCCCAATTCCGCTCCCGTTAAAAACGCTATCGAAATTTAAAAAAAAAGCTACACACGTGAGCGTTAACGGCCGGCCGCGAGGACAAAGTTTAATATACGCCTTGCCACAGGGCCACTTCCAATGGCACTCGGCCAAACGTCAATTGGGGGCGAGCGGCGAAACGGTTCGCGATCCCGCCGCAGCTATACGCGTCCCATGCACGTACCGCTGCGATGCGCTCGCTCGGCGACCCTGATGCCTCGAAATGTGAAGGAGTTTAGACAGTGTGGAACGGGTCAAAATCTGAGAACTTTCCAACGCAAATTTTAATGGACCGAATCGCCCGGAGTTGGGACGCCACGACGACGGCGACTCTCACGTTCGCTCGCCGTTTTCGCCAGCATCTCTACGAACCGCCGTCAGGATCGCGACACATCCGACAGCACGACGCCCCGGCTTTTTGCGGCATCATAGAATACATTAGAAACTCACTGATAATTTTTGTAAGGGTGTGCCGATGCCACGCGCGGAGCAAGAGCCGCCGGGCGAAATCCGCCGATTTTTCGCGGCATATTCGCCCCAGGATACTCCAGCAATTTTTTTTTTCTTTTAGCTACTTCAATTAACTGCATTTTCTGAATCCCCGGCCTTTACCCCTCCCGGTAAGCTGTTTAGTATCGCGAAATTCAGAATAGTTATTGCGAAATCGGTGAGTGAAATTGACGTCAAAAGCAGCATTCAGATATGCCCGCGCCTTCAGTTCAGTGCCGTGACGTCGGGGAAAGGCAGGCTTGCGGGTCGAGCGGGCAGTCGAAAAATGAGCAATGCCCAGCGATTTGTTTCGTGCTGCTGCGCGGGAGCTGGAACCTTCATCTGACACCGTAACACCGCATTTAATCGGTTGAGAACAAAGTGAACAGCCCAAAGAGTGGACACCCTGCCTTCCCCTGGCGTCACTTTTTCATTGTTGCCAGTAGAGACTCAGTCTGAAAAACGGGTGAGGGCCAAACTCGTAAATTCAATAACTTCGCGAAAAAAAAATATTGTGACTCGATTCTTCGGTTACTATTTCAGCGATGTTGGTTCGTATGTTGAGCAAATTTTAAGCAAAATCGCGGAATATTAAGAAAACGCCGGAGTACCCCTTGAAGTGTTGAATTTTCTGTCGTCGCCGGGCGGAGGCAATACTATACCTAGAAGACCTTTCCTCCACAAACGTCATATCGATAGTGGACCCAGGCAGCGCCGTTTTTGGGCCTCCTGCGCTAAAGCTCTGAACTGTGGCGCCCTCATTTTGGGTAGTACAAGCTCACCTGTAAACTTCCTTGTAATAAATTACAAGGAAGTTGTCATAAGTGGTGCCTAGCTGGCACCACTTATGAGAACTTCCTTGTAATTTTATCTTTCTTTACAGTTCAAAAGAACGGAAAAGCACCTTTCAACGTTCCCCGCGATTTTATCTTTCTGTAAAGTTTCAGAGGAACGGAAAAGCACCTTTCAACGTCAGAAATCGGCTAGATTCAAAGCTTCAAGACAACCGGAAGTGCCAGATTCACACCACCACCACTAGGGTACGCGTCCCTTATCTTTGAGTGGTGACGTCAAAATGTCTAACGTCCCGAGGCTTTTTCTTATTTTTCATTTTTACATTGGAACGCGTTCAACGGCGTCTCTTGGCTCATGCTGTTAGCATCTTAGCTTTTACCTCCGCTTCAACGGCGTTCGTATTTTTGTGGTTAGTTCGAATTTTCATCGTGATCTCGCATTCCGCACCAAAGCAAACACGCTAACTACATGTGTGGCCAGTCTGAGACGCCCAAGTTTGTACTACCCAAAACAAGTCCTAACGATGGTCCCTTTTCGCAGCGCCCCTGGGCAACGCAGGAAGCCTATCTGGCGTGACCATCGCCGCCAGCCGATCTTTCAGCGTCTGCCGCTCTGCGGCTACATCTCCTTCAGCCTCGAGCGTGTTTTGCCGCTTGGTTCGGGTCGGGCATTCTCGGCCTTCTAGCCTGGTATTGGTGGAGGCGGGCCAGAGTGGAGACGCGAGCGCTGTTCGGCTGGGACTCGGGTGCTCGCTGATTGGACACCCGAGACCGAGCCGAACGCTGACGGGGCATTCGTGTCCAATGTGTGCCCCGTTCACCACCACCGAGAAGACAAGGCCTGTGCATGACGTCATCAATGGTGGATCCCCGGACCGACCCATGCGGCAAGCACGCCCGACGGGAGAGTCGCCGCGTCCTAGTTGTGCGGTCGTTGTGAGGCGTTGCAAGACGCGCTACCGACGATGCTGACGTGGTATAAGTTGGGCGGCACTGCGTGGATCCACAACCGATGACGTTTTGGAAAAGGGGGGGGGTGCTTTGTTTTTGCGTGATGTTTGCGAAGGAGGCCGAGGAAGAAAGAAAACCCGAAACGATTCGTCCACGCCCAGCAACTGTACGAAACAAATGACCCGCGTGGCCATGGTTGACTCCGCCCTACGATCGAGGCCGACCGATTTGCTTTTCCTCATTGGCCGAAAGAACGTGTAGAACCGCGCGAGAAATAAATTTTATCGTCGCCGCTGACGCTGATGTATATTCCCAGCCTCTTCCTTAATCCTCTCCCTGGCTTTCTTTATATATATATATATATATATATATATATATATATATATTACGGGGCCGCAGCACGCGTATAGTTATTCCGGTTTTTCTTAGATTGGTAGCATCACCACACTTTTCCTTTTGTTCTTTTTTTTTCCCTTCGACAAAAGCGCCGTCATCACAACGTGTGGCGAGAAAGGATCGTTCGGAGTCGCCAACTAAGACGACGAGAGAGTGTGCTCCTCGATAGACTGTAAGCAAAAGTGCGTCGACGCTGTGTTCGCGCAACCTGTGTCGAACAGTGTACAAGAGCATATACGTATGAAGCCGATTTCCGGATTTCCACAGAGCCCTTGAACTAAGTAAAGATTCTACAAGAGAAGTGAAAAAGCTATTTAAGAAAACCAACGTTCCGGCTTAATACCATACACAACTGCATCCAAAAAAAAAAAAAATGCTTTGTTGCAGACACGATGGCAGGATTATCTGCGGATCCCGGATGTTCAAAGTATGTTCGCTTCGTACGTGCATCCTAAATGCCTGCAAGCAGTTTTTCTTTCTTTTTTTTCTCTCTTTTTTTTTTTAATTTACGAATGTGACAGGGTTGGTATACAAGAAAGGAATCTGTCTGCTGCAGGCTTTCTTTTTGCACGATGTATCTGGTAGTGCGACCGAGGGGTGGCGAAGTTTGTGCTCCTCGATACAGCGATTGAGCACGCAAACGAAAAGGGGATGGTGGTTCTCATTCGAGCCTCCGTTCTCGTTTCGATCCTCCTCCAAAGGACCACCATTCTCGAAACCTCCCGCGCTTGGTTGGGCCAGCCGCATTTGGTCCGTTCTGGTTTTTGGTTGGAATGATTAGTGGGCGGATGGAAAGTTATAGCTGGCTTTGTCTCCACGCTGCTCCCGTCGAACGCTTTCGAATACGCCGGAAGTCAAACACCGGAAGCCTCCGTTCCGCGTTTCAGCGCGTTCCAAGTGTGAGTATATACAAAGGCAACTAGCTAGCGCGAAAAAAACAAGGACACAGAGGAGAGAACAGAAGAAACACGGTGCTAACTACCAACTTTTTCTTTTTTTTTTTGAAAAACAAAATAGAGTGATTTTTGAAATAGGAAAGTCGATAATCAGCGCTAAGCAAGTGAGAAATCTACTTAAAGGCTGGCGTACAGAACTGGCTTCTGCCGGGCAGAAAACAGGATTTCCTCCTCTCCGTTACCTCTGGCACTCTTCTCTCCTCCTCCCCGCAGAAAGGAGATAGGGTCTCCCCAACAGTCTCACCCTCGTTCTCGAATGGAAGGGAGAAAGTGAGAGAGAGAGTGTCCTCCTTCTGCCTGTTCGTCGGCCTTTAAAGACCGACGACCAGTTCTGCGCTTTCCACTTTTTTCCCTCTCTTCCTCCTCTCCCCCCTTCTACCGTGTCTCCCGTTCCCTGTTTCCTCCTCCCCATGGTGAGGAGGATCTTCTGCCTTGCAGAATCTCGAGTCTGGTCATCGGCCTTTAAGGAAAGCCAACATCGGGGCAAACTATCAATAATATTTTTATTTTCTTGCTAAGGGGGGGGGGGATGGCAAATTTTAGTAGGGGCTCAAACTATTTACAGACACAACCAGGTTGCAGGCTCAAGTTTCCGAATTCCTTACCTCCAATGTGCATTCACTGAATACTCGTCAAACAAACTTGGAGCCGAAAGTTGGCGGACCGCTCCGATTGGAGTTCGGCGACAAAAGCGCGGCGTCATCGTCGCGAGAGTCCAATCGGCGCGCTCCGTCAACTTCCGGCCCAACTTCACGAGTCTAGGGCCCCTGGAAAATTTCAGAGCGAAAATAGGGCGAGATCTATACGAGTCGTTTAATACCAAAGTTCACGGCGACATCCTTTGTATCACCGTTCCGCCGGTGCACCTTTGAGATAAGGAATATGAATACTTGAGACGGCAACCTGATAGGGTTTATAAATAGGTGCTCCCCTGTACCAGCCTGTCCCCCTTTGTATTGGGATACGCGGCGGAAGCCGCGTATACCAACTACAGAGGGGACAGGCAATCGGGCGCGTATCCAGGGGGGGGGCGGGGGCCCTGGGGCCGCGCCTTCCCCCCCCCCCCCCCCCCCCGAAATCTTCCATTTTGCTGGGACCTCCTCGCCCCCCGAAACAAAATCCTGGCTACGTGCCTGCAGGCAATACAGCCAATGTGCATGGCGCAAGCTCGTCTGCTTCTTGTGCAGGGCTTGCGATGATGTCAGAACGCACAAGCTCTTATTAACTGATTAAAAAAAAACAGTGGGTTGACCTTAAGGCTTTTAGCAAGGTCTATCGTTTCAGTCAAAGCCAATCAGAGCTCGGCGTGGTTTTGAAGCAACCGCAACTCCTGCGCATGGAAGCAGACGACTTGTTCTCCACATACGCTTCCTGCGCTGAAGATTTGAACAAATTGTGGCCCCCTCATTTCGGGTAGTACAAGCTGGCTTGATTAGGCCTCGCCCTCCTTGTGGCGTCTTCGTTGAACAATTTTGTTTCTGTGTAGCGCCGGAGAATAAGAACGCCTTCCACTTCCGAAATTGGCTAGATTCAACGCAGTAGGACAAAAGAAAGTGCCAGAGTCGTGCCACCACCGCTAGGGTACGCGTCTCTTATCTTTGGGTGGTGACGTCGGAACATCAGCCTCTTAGCCGCCCGTTTCCGGCTTGAGCGGCGTCGGCGTCGCCGTAACCAAGCGGTGCATGATGGGTAAATTTCCCGCTTATATTTAGAGGAAAATTTTCCTCGCCAAATTTAGGTAAAAAAATTTTCCCCTAAGTCTAGCGGAAAATGCCCCCCTAAATCTAGCGGAAAATTTTCCCTGCTAAATTTAGCGGAATATTTTCTCCGGCCCCCCCCCCCTCCTCCTCCTCGAGGTCACGTGACCCCAGGCCACGTGCCCCCCCCCCCCCCGAGGTCACGTCCCCCCCCCCGGTGCCTTCCCTCCTCCTCAAGAGCTGCGCTCTAGTTCGGCGTTACAGGAAGTTGTAAACGGCTTCTTTTTTTTTCCTTTTTCCTTTGGAACGCTTGAAACGGCTTCTCTTGGGTCAGGCTCTTTGCGCCTTAGTTTTGGCCTGTGCTTCGACGGCGTTCGAATTTTTGTTTCTGCGTATGTTCCTCGCGATCGCGTTCCGCCCCAGAGCAGGCAACGCTTCTTCATGTATGACGGTTTGAGACGCTCAAGTTTGTACTACCCAAAACAAGTCCTAACAAGTCCCTTTTTGGCGGCGCCCTCTGGGCAACGCAGCAGCAAGTCCTAACAAGTCCCTTTTTGGCGGCGCCCTCTGGGCAACGCAGCAGGCCTATCATCATAAATCCCCCGATCCATCCAGTTAGTGTGACTCCAATAAACGCGTAACTGAAAACAGTATAGTACACTGCAGTGTGTCACTTTGTCCTGATTTCCATCCCTGATATATTCGTTTACGAAACAAGTAAGACACTGATCCCAAATTCAGACCACGTCTTCGACTCGTGCTTACACCATCCTAAAAAGTGGTCTCTCGATTTCATTCATTCATTGATTCATTCATTCATTTATTACACCTTTAGGGCCCGTTCAGGGTGTTACGAAAAAGAAGGGAGAGGGGGGGCACAGGGGCATTCATATTATACATTGGAATACAGACACTACAAAATATGAATTCAGAATAAATTCAGTAACTTGTCAAGAGTAACAAATGTCAATAACGTGAAAATTGTGATAGAAGAGAAGACTTGGAGTTCTGTCTGTTGACGCGTTGACGAACACTCATGCTCAAGAATAGAGAGTTTTCGTAGATCGTTTCCGCCGTCCGGCAATGCTTTTCACAACCCGCTAAGATTTCCGGATTCTTCAGTCAAGGCTAGCGGCGCGCCTTGACGAAAACTCCCCAATGGAGGAGCGTTGCTTGCTCGGACTAGAGCAACGAACTAACGCATGCTTCACAGAGGGGGTCTCCCAACTTTTGGGTTTATTGGCCGGGCATCCATCGCTGCCTCGAGGGCCAATAAATAAACTGGTAACTATAAATAGGCCCTACACTTACCGGTTTAACCGAAAAACACCTATAAACATCCGCCGATGTCGAAAATAAGAAATCGGTTAAGACCGAAAAATACCGTTTCTCAAATACTTTCGTACAACACTTTTTTTTATTTTTTTTTTATGGTGGCAGTTGGTTTGGGTTGATTGTCAGCATCCTAAGGACTCTGAAGGTGAATTCACGCCGCAGATCTCCAGCGCTCCAAAAGCGCTCCATTTGGATCGCGTATATTCCGCTCGCAGATCTGGCTCGAGTTGGTGATGTTCTGCTCGTAAATCCCCGGCAGCGCATCCAGCACCGCCAAACGCGGCCAAACTTGATCGGCGGGATTTCAGGGGCTTGGCGGAAGTTGACAGAAGCGCGCTACGTCATTTCCTTTAACTCGGCGGTGCGCATGCGCGGCGAGGTTGGCGAGGCCGCCACTCCGAGGCGGCCGAAAGCTATGTGACGGTGGCGAACGCGGACGTCTTCCTCGTTATTTGTGACATAGATTCCGTGCAATCTTGTACATGTTCCTTAAAAAAAAAAAAAAAAAAAACGGAAGCTTGTTTTTTTTTCAGATTTTTAGAACGCATTCTTGTTACAAGTTCCATCTGTTAAAAAAAGGACTCCTTCCCGTTATAGCTAAAAAAATTGGAACGTATCGTTACATATACGTTACATTTGTATTTTGCTGATTACCATATTTAATTAGATCGAGCAAAATTTGTTTTTATCTTATTAAATGGCAACATAGGAATTTGAATGCCCTGACAGAAGGGTACCAGGAGAAAAAAACAAGCGGAAGCAGAATTTCATTTGTTGATATATTCACCTTGTTTTGCCCCTTGTACATATATCATCTCATAACCACCCTCACTTTCATCTTGTATATTATATCATCGCATCATCACCATCACCAGACCGCGGGCCTCCATGGGACGGGATGCTGAATTTCTGATGTGCCGCGAATCTCCTAAGCCAATAAAGATGATCGATTATTACTATTATTCATATTATTATTATTATTATTATTATTATTATTATTATTATTATTATTATTATTTCAAGTCCGAGGTAGCCTTGAAATATAATTTCAACTTCTTAAATTCGTTTTATTGTTCTTGTTCTTTTTTTGGAAGGGGGGGGGGGAGTTGTGAAGGCGGTCACAAGTAATACGAATCCAAAATCACTTGTACTTGGCTACAGAACGTTACTGGGCGATCGAGGTCACTCACTTTTTTCTCCAAACGGGAATCCAAGGTATAAGGTTCGACTCGCACCGAACAAAGCCAGCGCGAACCCTCATCCGAACTTTGACAACTTCCGCAAGGCGATAGTTACCTGTTTTGCCTGCCTGCCAGCCTAGAAAGGGGCTCGGGGATTTTTCGTATCTTTCACGTCGCGAAATTGAGTACCCGCAATAGAAACCAAAAGCCTAGCTTTCTGCCAAATGCGCGAATCGAGCTGGCAAAAGAGAGCACATCGTTTACAGTAATTATTTTCATGCTGGCACTGTGTCACTCTTTCGCATAGACCACAGAATCGAGTTCTTACCGTCCAAAAAGCGTTTTGCTTTCGAACCAAACATCGATTCTCCGCTTCAGAGCGAGAAATCAGAGTACTTGACGTGGGCTGAAACCAGTGTTGTGCACGTTCCTACAAAACAGGATCGCAAGCTCGTCCCTTCTCGATCCCGGAACGAGTTCCCATTACAAGTTCAAGTGGTTCGAAAGGAACGCGTTCCCGCTACATTTCTAGATCGATTGGAACGTGTTGCTGCATTCCAATACGTGCTCAGAATATGTGAGCACGCAATGGCGGACAGGCGCTGGCGAAGACTTTTAAAAAAAGGCCTAAAGTGAAGACGGAAAAAGGAGAAGAACGCCGTTCCTCCTTCCGTTTCCTCGAAAAGTGTAACGAGTTCCCGTTCCACCGATGCAAGATGAAACGGCAGCATTCCTCCGTTCCCCCTGAAAGGAACCTCGTTCCTAGGAACGCCGTTCCGTACACTGTGACCAATCTCCTTTCGTCCGCCACTTCGCCCGACCAGCGCAACCCCTTAGTTCGCTGAAACTGCCAAGTGATTTTCCCAGGGTTCCTCGCCTTCTATGTAGAGCAACGGAGCTTATCCTCGCAGATTAAAGGATACTGTGTTTTCAGGTCACTAGCGCCGCGTCACGAACCTTTGCTAATCCCCTCGGTACGCAGAGAGCTAAAGAGAGATGGTAACCAGATCCCGAGAGGATTAGGCGGATTTAGAGGATATCCCGCTAGATGTAGCGAGAAATCCGCTACAGTGACATCACCGGTGGCGTGTTCTCGTGTTTATTTTTTTTCCACTTTTTTTTATACGAAAAGCTTCGTGTTCTTATATATATGCAATAAAATTTTCTTGACACATTGGTTTCGTTGCATCGGTTAGACGGTGGTCATGTGATGTCATCAACATGACGTTCAGGCGACACCCTCCACGTGACATCAGGCGCCGTCACGCTGCCTGGAAGACGTCTTCAACTGGTTGCGTTTAAAGTGCCACACCGCCCATACATCAACGGTGGTTTCGAAGTGGCGAGAAATGACGTCACACAAGCCGGCGTGTCATACTGTCGAATGTCGCGATCCTGGCGGTTAGTGCTAGAAGTCTCGGTAAAAAATATGTACGTGCTAACGCGCGAGCGTCACTGTCGTCGCACCATCTCGTAACTATACCGACTGCCGAGGCTTCCGTGGACTGTCAAGGCTGGGGACCGACGTGCAACAGAGCAGGCGTCTGCAACATCCACGACCGCTGTTGGGACGCCGCCAGGATCGCTGCCGGCGACAGCGTGACACTTCCGTGACGTCACCTGACGAGGCGGAAATCGAGGGACCACGTTTGATGACGCGGTTGACCACCAGTCGCAGACGCGCTCCAGGCACCGTAATCATGGTGTCACGTGACTGACAGCACGGGACATTGTTGGCGGTACGGGTCACGTGACACTGTAACGTCACGATCTGCCACGCTGACGTCACAGTGCCCTGCGGCGTCACGTGACCTCGCGTTACAATGTGCCAAATTGACGCCACGGTGCCCTGTGACGTCACGTAAGCTGATGTCACATCTAGTCGTCGCATGATCCCTAGTGGCACCAACCAAGTGACCGTCGTACTAATAGTATGGCAAATTT
>JAZHYW010048261.1:0-35279 GCA_037355805.1 Ixodes ricinus | reverse complement strand
GGGTTTATAGCCTCACTTTCTGTTCAGTGCAGAGGTATAGGGTTTTCACATTTAAATATTCTGTTTAATGGTAAGACAGAACAATAGTGGCGTAAGCTACCGCCCGATCCAAAGGGCTCAGCCGTATTCATCCATCCATCCATCCATCGTCGTGAGCGGACAGTAGGGGTTACAACGAAGTGCATCACGCTCCGACGTAAATGTGTGAACCTCGAGTTGCTGCGCCGAATCACAGAAGAACAAGCGTGCTCGCTCATCTTTCATCCTGTTTTTAATAAGAAAATCGGAAGCGTGTCAATCAACCCTTTTCTTTTTCTTTTTTAGAATGCCCTGGGGGCGTAGAACGAATTACGACCATAGGTCACGCGATCACAGAAAATATTTTCCCCAGTAAACTCCCCCCCCCGAAAATATATATATAATATATATATATATATATATATATATATATATACCCCCCCCCCCCCCCGAAAAAAAAAAATATATCTACGTGTATACGGTGTTTGTAAAGTTTAACAGAATTTTTAAGAACAAACCATGAAAGTCTAGGTGTAATGCGGTCTGCGCAGGTAGTTATACGGCCAGGGGGACATAATATATGAGGACTAATCGTAACGATCAGTCGGCTAATTAGTTAAAATTCGTTAATTAACTTTTTAATTATTGAAAATAGACATAGTAGTTCCTAATTAGAAACTTGCTCAGCGTCATCTAAAACCACTAAATCAGTCATTTTCAGAAAGACTTTGAACGCGTGAGAAGCGTAGTTTGCACTCAAGTTACCGCTCGTGGAGCAGGCACAAGGCTGGGGCTAGATAAGAGACGGAAAAATTGCGCGGGCGCCTTATCGCAACCGCTAGCTTTGTACGTGCTCCACGAGTGCTAACTTTTAGTGACAATACTACGCTTCTCACGCGCTCAAAGTCTTTCTGAAAATTACTGATTTAGTGGTTTTCGATGACGCTGAGCAAGTTTCTAATTGGAACTATATGTCTATTTTCAATAATTAAAAAGTTCATTAACGAATTTTAACTAATTAGCCGACTGATCATTACGATTATCTTCTATATTATGTCCCCTGGCCGTATAACTCACCTGCGCAGACAGCATTAATCTAGCTTTCGTGGTTTTTTAAAAAAATTCTGTTGGGCTTAAAAAAACACCCTGTATATATATATATATATATATATATATATATATATATATATATATATATATATATATATATATATATATATACATAACGAAAACTGTTTGAGAATTAAGTGACCTTGGTTACAGATTAGGGCGGCACCGGACGTCGCCAGGTCCAGCGGTCGTTGTCGTCCCTCAAATGGCCGCAGGCTCTCACGATGGGGCATAGTGCCAGCCGGGCGTCGCGCCGCTCGGTGCCCACGTTCTGGCAATGAAAGCCTGTCGGGCTAGCTAGACGATGACTGACCTTCACGGAGGCATACATTCCACATTTCACATTTGCGGATAAAGAAAAAAAGCAAACCAACAAACAAAGAGATTTCCCGAGGCACGACAGTTTGGCCCTCGTCGTGTGCTCATGACGTACTCGAACCAGGGCGATAATCGAAGCCTGACTAGCGCGGTGGAACTCCGGGCAGTTTGGGTACTAACCCGAGTGGTAAATCTTGACGCCTGCCAGTATCCTTTCTAGGTAAAAAAGATATCTTCAAAGGCGCCTAAGTCGAGTTCGGGCTAACAGTCTCGCCCGATGTACCTGGCAGCAGTGGCGTCATGGAGTCTTCAGCCGCAAATATATACGCGGGTATTCGCACGGTTATGTGTACAGGCCAGAGTCCGGTCGACACGATTCGATCGAACTGATTCATGCTCAACAAATTCAATCCTCAGTCGATAATGCGCACTGTCCATCAACAAATACGCAAAGGCCCGTTCACACACATGCTTCGAGCGGATCACCATGCTTACGAACGAATGCAACCGCTGCGACCTCAACGACAACCGTGCGCGACGTGTACACACACATGGAACCGCATGCAACAACACGAATCAACAGCCAATGAGAAACGAGCTTCAGCTCAGCTTAACCCAGCCAACTCAGCTACGCTTACAAACATGGCGACCGGTTTCAGCCCGACGCGAGGTCCTCACCGGAGCTGCCGGAGGTTTCGGCTTACGGCGTACAGTCACGATGATCGGCTGTGCGCCTACAATAGCTGTGTAAAGGCTGGTTCAGACATCTGAAACGAACCCGTTATCCACGACTGCGTCCGTTGTGACCGGAGCGACCACTCTGCGCCGCGCGTACACTCCTGCAACCACTGCAACAAGCGCAGCGGTCGGCGCACGGCCGCCGCCTCTCCGCCGTCAGCTGTTTCAGCGGTGCCTCTAAAGAGAAGGAGACGCGCTGCCACTCACTTGCGTAACAGAAAATAGACACACCGTCTTCTATGACCTCAAGCTTTATTTTTTTTTTCAGGGTACGCTTGCAGGGTAGTGCACTAAAAGAAAAAAAGATGCAGTACGCCGTCTTGCACGATCACGACTTTAATACACGACTTTGCCAACAGTACAAATCTCGCCACACGCCTTTTCTACGATTATAAAAAGACGGCGTAATTCTAGCAGCGATATAGCAACGTAGAAATATAATCTCGTGATCAGATAGACATTGCGAGCGTTCAGGATTGCTAACACTAATCACCTTTCTCGGGTGATGAAAACACGTGAAAATTCGCATCCTCTATACGGTACGCACCAGTAATACCTTGAACTTGACCACACGCATGGAATAAGCCAAAAAGAAATCCGGGCGATGTTCGAGGACACAAATGCTAAGAAAGCACCACAAGTAAACAAACACGACGGCACGGGCGTTTCTGCTGTCTTGAGAGTGCCGCCACGAGATCGCCGCACGAAGAGGTGGATCTTCCCTTCTATAGTCGGATGCAACCTGAGAACAATCTTTTAGCTCCACCCACAAGCGCATTGCGCCCATTTGAAGTGCCTCCGCCGTCGAGAAAGTAGTTCGCTAGTAACGTTGCTTTTTCTTCCTCCAGTAAACGTGTCTTAAACTACTACAATATTTATTTAATTCATTCAGGACGTTTAAATAAGTTAGATTACGTTTTTGTCAACGAAATAGCTGTTTAGTAAAGAAAGAAAGTCATGTCCAATGTACCGTCTTCCCAATTCATTTTCTGTCCAAGATACTGTCTAACATACCGTCTTCCAGCGCCTTCGATTGAGGGAAAGCGGCGAAAAAACCAACCTTTCTCTCGCCAAAATTATAAATAAAGAAGCACTTTTAGTTGCTGCAAATAATAAATATTTAGTGATTTACTTAGTTTTGTGGGCTTTGCGCACGAAATGTGTGCCTTTATTTTGTTGGATGAATAGAAAACAAGAATAATTATACTTTTCGGGTTTTGACAAATCGGCACCCTCCCAAGTCATCGACATCACCACTGCGCCCCGCTCTCTTTGTCTTCCGTCATGGATCCCACTGAGGTGACATCGTAAAGCGATTCCCCTGATTCTTCTTGGACGAAACGCAACGTGGGGCAGAGGCGACAGAAATCCAACGAAGCAGACGACGTCCGGCGTAGCTTCTCACCTCTCAGCAGTGCTAAGCCTCGCGCCCGCTTCGAAATTTTCGTTGGCGATAGCGTCGCTGGATTCTCACGTTGTCGCGCAAAAACTGCTGCAAGCGCAAGCCGATACCATTAAGATTTCGTGGCGTAACCTCAGGCACGTAAAACACGGTGCAAAAAAGCAGAATAATTGTCACGAGAAACTAGCGTCGCGTTGCTAAGGCCAGCAGCCATGTTGAGCTTTATCTTTTTCAAAATAATCGCGATTGGTCCACGGAATCGTGACGTCATGAAAACGATTGACTGGCGTTTCTCGGCGTAGGAATACATTTTCCTTTGAGAGGCATTTCCGGTTTTTTCTTAGCTTAGCAACCGACTATAGTACGTGATGGGCTATCATAGCAACACACGACGAAAATTCACAGTCAAGGATAGCGCTTTCACGGGGAACGATGAGCTTCCACCACGCCGACGATCACCACCGACGCCATGTTCGCAAATAGAAGGAGCTGGCCCGCGACCGGCATGCAACGCGCGCGACCGAGCTCTCCTCGACCCGTGATTGGTCTGTTGCTCCCGTCGTTCCCGAACGTAACGAAAAAGTTCAGCCCGGCTCAACTCCTTGCGTTGCGAACGAACACGAACGAAACGACCGTTTGGCGCTTCGTTGCTATGGCAACTCGTCGTTCCAACCGGTTGCATTCGTTCGTAAGCGTAGTGGTCGCTCGGAACGCAACTGTGTGAACGGGCCTTAATACGTAACACGTAACAAAACACGTAAGTACACGGGTAAATACGTAATACGTAACACGTAACAAAACACGTAAGTACACGCGTAAATACGTAATACGTAACACGTAACAAAACACGTAAGTACACGCGTAAATACGTAATACGTAACAAAATCTTATGACATTTCTGTTTTACGAAGTCAAACCAATTTATAACGAACAGCAGGAAACGCTAGGATAAGCTCGATATAGAAAGTAATTCGATAGAGCAAAAGCCAATTACAACGAACTCCCACGATGCGTTCGTTGTAAGGCGAGAGCTTCTCTTCTTTCATATCTCTTCGCTTCCCCCTTGTAACACCGCGCTGAAAAGATTTTTTTTTCTTTTTCAGCGTGCGTGCAAAGTTTGTTTTTTAGCTTATGTACCCTTCTGAATCGCTTCTCTTCGCTCAATTTTATTTGCAACTTGAGCTTTTCAAATTTTCTTTCTTTCCTACCTTTTTTTTTTTTTTTTTGGAGGGCCGGGTTGGGGGGGGGGGGGGGCAAGTTAGAAGACGATTGCTTTCGCGTTTTGAAAGCCTTCCCGGGGGGGGGGAGAGAGTCCGATATAGCCAATATGTTGTTCGTTATAAAAAGTACTTTTTACATGCATTTTTATTTAAATTTTTCGTCAGTTCGATATCGACCATACGTGCAATAGTGGTACAAGTGCAAATGCAGAGCTCGCCAAAAAGTCCCCCAATAATTTTATCTGTGCATGTCAATGGCAATATAATGTTTGAACTTCGAGTATATATGTGTACAGTGTTACCTACCACAAAAGTGGAGTGCCACATGCATAAATGTAACATCTGGGACCGTTAATATCACAAATGGTACAAGTGCACTTGTACCATTATTGCACGTAGCCCCTCAATAATTGGCTGTATGTGGGTTCGTTCTAAACGGGTTTCCCATAGTAACATTTTGTACTTCTAAATACATTTTAAAGTATCTCTGCCCAACCCTGGACCCTCAGGTAGTCCTGAAGATGCGCCCACGATACGTTAGGCATATTTTTCAGTTCCTTGAGGAACCAATGCTCTTCCTTTTCACCCAAGGAATCAGGAAGGCATGTCGATCTCAAATAAGTAAATTTCATGAGGTACCGCAGTTAATCCTCGGCACTGAGACTTTGAAAGTATCCGCTACTCACCGATGGTCCTCAAAAACAAGCAGAACAAAATACTCAAGCGGAAGTACCATACTGTACCCGGAGGTTCGGCCACTATTTGTATTTGTTTACCTTTGCACACCCTGTATGTCACTGCCATAGCCTCCTATACACTGACAAAGCCTGGCAGATCACCACGAGAAGCGGCCGCCCAAATGGAAAAGGTGGAGCGGCAGACAACGGATAAGAGGACAGCCACGTGGCTGGTGCCCCGCTGCGGCGAGAAGAAGCAACACACTTCTGCCGAGCGAACAAGTCTGTTTTGGGGTCCTCGCCGCTACAAAAGCTGTGCGCTGCCGTCCAGGGTCCGCAAGAAACGGCTCTTTGATGCTTTGTGCTACCAGATGCCCGCGCTCCAAATCTGCGACCGGGCACTCTATGGCTCAGTCGTCCAACTGCCAGGCTTTGTGAGTATAGAGGAGGCTATGCCTCTGACCCCTAAATCCGCCCTTGACAACATTTGAAGCAATGCAAGGCGCAGCAGAATTCCGCTTGTGCCTCGTGATTGGACCTTAGGTGATCTTATCGGCCAATGCCGCAATATGATTGGCTGCCGAGCGATATGAAGATGCTTCGTTCTTCGCCGTGCCCCGCGTCTCTGAAGCTGGCAGCGACTCGTCGGAGTTGGAGCCGAAAGTTCGGAGAGCGTACCGACCCCGATGGCATCATCAATCGCAAATCCGTCAAAGCTCCACTTCGCGTGACGTCAAGCTGTCCAGCCGTGGTGTCGCGTGACACGGCGTCACGTGCCCTGATGCTCGTCACGTGGTTTCGTGACCAGTGACGGCACCAGTCTCGTTACCGAGTGGCCTACAATGGCGTCTCACCTGATTTAGCAGGGCGTTAGAACGCTAACTCACTTATACGTAAGGTGTCATGCAACGCGCTACTTGTATCTAGTTTGTAACGAAGGAACGACCTAGCTACCTTTCGAGAGAAGGAACGAGTGACGTCCTTTCGTTACCTTTTAATGGAGTAACGATATTTACTTGCTCCTGGAGGGGAACGCGTATGACACAGGTCACCCAGTATGGTTTTCACCTAAGGAAAAACGTTCCGTCTAAGGATCTCACATATATGTTCACAAACATCAAGAAGCCACTGCGTCAGCAACCTGGTAGTGTATACTTTAAAGTGAATATAAATTGTTGTTCTTGTCACGCTTATGGTTTTAGGCAAACGCATAACAGATGCTTAGAACCGCACAAACACTAACCCACAATTGATTCTTCCAATCAACATATTGCAGGATGCAGCGATTCACAATGTCGACGACTAAACGCCGGAAACGGCCACTGCTACAAAAAAACGACGCATTTGTAATAACAATAAAGTAACCTTCTAAGCTCAAGGAACGCGTTCCTTTGGAATCTCGGTAACAAATAACGTACTTAATTACTTTTCTTTAAAGCGAAAGTCTTGTATGTTTCATTGTTCAGTCGACCTTCAAGGTCCTTGAGCGAAAACACGTCGGCGACATGAAAGGTGCCAAAACGTTTACGTGACCACTCAGCCAAATTGGAGGCAATGAAATTAAGAAGGATGACAAAGTGAATTAAGAGGAATCAAAGTGAATTAAAGTGAATTAAGAGTAATTAAAGAGAAGTAAGAGTTATCAATGGGAATTAAGAAGGACTATAAAGCGAATTAAGACGAATCGAAGTGAATAAAGAGGAATCAAAGTGAATTAGAAGAATTAAAGTGAATTCAGAGGAATTAAAGAGAAGAGGACTACGAGGAATTGTGTGCGAGAAATCTGGAAATAACATGAAACAAATAAAGAGAATGTGAAAAAGGAGAATCTGAAAAAGAGAACGTGAAACAAAGTAAATCATGTGTCTGTCTTTAATGCATTGGCTCTCGGGCTCTCGCCTTCGAGTCGTCTTAGGGATAACATAAGAGGCCCTGTGAATTTTCTTTTTCAGTGACGTGTACATGTATGCCCGCTAAACTTGGCCGATGTCCGTCACTGTCAATCGACACGATACGGCTACCGCTATACGGTTACGGCGACGGCTACACAACTCCCAATTCCGCTCCCGTTAAAAACGCTATCGAAATTTAAAAACAAAAGCTACACACGTGAGCGTTAACGGCCGGCCGCGAGGCAAAAGTTTAATATACGCCTTGCCACAGGGCCACTTCCAATGGCACTCGGCCAAACGTCAATTGGGGGCGAGCGGCGAAACGGTTCGCGATCCCGCCGCAGCTATACGCGTCCCATGCACGTACCGCTGCGATGCGCTCGCTCGGCGACCCTGATGCCTCGAAATGTGAAGGAGTTTAGACAGTGTGGAACGGGTCAAAATCTGAGAACTTTCCAACGCAAATTTTAATGGACCGAATCGCCCGGAGTTGGGACGCCACGACGACGGCGACTCTCACGTTCGCTCGCCGTTTTCGCCAGCATCTCTACGAACCGCCGTCAGGATCGCGACACATCCGACAGCACGACGCCCCGGCTTTTTGCGGCATCATAGAATACATTAGAAACTCACTGATAATTTTTGTAAGGGTGTGCCGATGCCACGCGCGGAGCAAGAGCCGCCGGGCGAAATTCGCCGATTTTTCGCGGCATATTCGCCCCAGGAATACTCCAGCAATTTTTTTAATTTCTTTTAGCTACTTCCAATTAACTGCATTTTCTGAATCCCCGGACTTTACCCTTCCCGGTAAGCTGTTTAGTATCGCGAAATTCAGAATAGTTATTGCGAAATCGGTGAGTGAAATTGACGTCAAAAGCAGCATTCAGATCTGCCCGCGCCTTCAGTTCAGTGCCGTGACGTCGTGGGAAACGCAGGCTTGCGGGTCGAGCGGGCAGTCGAAAAATGAGCAATGCCCAGCGATTTGTTTCGTGCTGCTGCGCGGGCAGCTGGAACCTTCATCTGACACCGTAACACCGCATTTAATCGGTTGAGAACAAAGTGAACAGCCCAAAGAGTGGACACCCTGCCTTCCCCTGGCGTCACTTTTTCATTGTTGCCAGTAGAGACTCAGTCTGAAAAACAGGGTGAGGGCCAAACTCGTAAATTCAATAACTTCGCGAAAAAAAATATTGTGACTCGATTCTTCGGTTACTATTTCAGCGATGTTGGTTCGTATGTTGAGCAAATTTTAAGAAAAATCGCGGAATATTAAGAAAATGCCGGAGTACCCCTTGAAGTGTTGAATTTTCTGTCGTCGCCGGGCGGAGGCAATACTATACCTAGAAGACCTTTCCTCCACAAACGTCATATCGATAGTGGACCCAGGCAGCGCCGTTTTCGGGCCTCCTGCGCTAAAGCTCTGAACTGTGGCGCCCTCATTTTGGGTAGTACAAGCTCACCTGTAAACTTCCTTGTAATAAAATTACAAGGAAGTTGTCATAAGTGGGGCCTGGCACCACTTATGAGAACTTCCTTGTAATTTTATCTTTCTTTACAGTTCAAAAGAACGGAAAAGCACCTTTCAACGTTCCCCGCGATTTTATCTTTCTGTAAAGTTTCAGAGGAACGGAAAAGCACCTTTCAACGTCAGAAATCGGCTAGATTCAAAGCTTCAAGACAACCGGAAGTGCCAGATTCACACCACCACCACTAGGGTACGCGTCCCTTATGTTTGAGTGGTGACGTCAAAATGTCTAACGTCCCGAGGCTTTTTTTTATTTTTCATTTTTACATTGGAACGCGTTCAACGGCGTCTCTTGGCTCATGCTGTTAGCATCTTAGCTTTTACCTCCGCTTCAACGGCGTTCGTATTTTTGTGGTTAGTTCGAATTTTAATCGTGATCTCGCATTCCGCACCAAAGCAAACACGCTAACTACATGTGTGCCAGTCTGAGACACCCAAGTTTGTACTACCCAAAACAAGTCCTAACGTGGTCCCTTTTCGCAGCGCCCCTGGGCAACGCAGGAAGCCTATCTGGCGTGACCATCGCCGCCAGCCGATCTTTCAGCGTCAGCCGCTCTGCGGCTACATCTCCTTCAGCCTCGGCGTGTTTTGCCGCTTGGTTCGGGTCGGGATTCTCGGCCTTCTAGCCTGGTATTGGTGGAGGCGGGCCAGAGTGGAGACGCGAGCGCTGTTCGGCTGGGACTCGGGTGCTCGCTGATTGGACACCCGAGACCGAGCCGAACGCTGACGCGGCATTCGTGTCCAATGTGTGCCCCGTTCACCACCACCGAGAAGACAAGGCCTGTGCATGACGTCATCAATGGTGGATCCCCGGACCGACCCATGCGGCAAGCACGCCCGACGGGAGAGTCGCCGCGTCCTAGTTGTGCGGTCGTTGTGAGGCGTTGCAAGGCAGAGCTACCGGCGATACTGACGTGGTATAAGTTGGGCGGCACTGCGTGGATCCACAACCGATGACGTTTTGGAAAAGGGGGGGGGTGCTTTGTTTTGCGTGATGTTTGCGAAGGAGGCCGAGGAAGAAAGAAAACCCGAAACGATTCGTCCACGCCCAGCAACTGTACGAAACAAATGACCCGCGTGGCCATGGTTGACTCCGCCCTACGATCGAGGCCGACCGATTTGCTTTTCCTCATTGGCCGAAAGAACGTGTGAACCGCGCGAGAAATAAATTTTTGTCGTCGCCGCTGACGCTGATGTATATTCCCAGCCTCTTCCTTAATCCTTTCCCTGGCTTTCTTTATATATATATATATATATATATATATATATATATATATACGGGGCCGCAGCACGCGTATAGTTATTCCGGTTTTTCTTAGATTGGTAGCATCACCACACTTTTCCTTTTGTTCTTTTTTTTTCCTTCGACAAAAGCGCCGTCATCACAACGTGTGGCGAGAAAGGATCGTTCGGAGTCGCCAACCAAGACGACGAGAGAGTGTGCTCCTCGATAGACTGTAAGCAAAAGTGCGTCGACGCTGTGTTCGCGCAACCTGTGTCGAACAGTGTACAAGAGCATATACGTATGAAGCCGATTTCCGGATTTCCACAGAGCCCCTGAACTAAGTAAAGATTCTACAAGAGAAGTGAAAAAGCTATTTAAGAAAACCAACGTTCCGGCTTAATACCATAGCAACTGCATCCAAAAAAAAAAAAAATCTTTGTTGCAGACACGATGGCAGGATTATCTGCGGATCCCGGATGTTCAAAGTATGTTCGCTTCGTACGTGCATCCTAAATGCCTGCAAGCAGTTTTTCTTTCTTTTTTTTCTCTCTTTTTTTTTTTAATTTACGAATGTGACAGGGTTGGTATACAAGAAAGGAATCTGTCTGCTGCAGGCTTTCTTTTGCACGATGTATCTGGTAGTGCGACCGAGGGGTGGCGAGAGTTTGTGCTCCTCGATACAGCGATTGAGTACGCAAACGAAAAGGGGATGGTGGTTCTCATTCGAGCCTCCGTTCTCGTTTCGATCCTCCTCCAAAGGACCACCATTCTCGAAACCTCCCGCGCTTGGTTGGGCCAGCCGCATTTGGTCCGTTCTGGTTTTTGGTTGGAATGATTAGTGGGCGGATGGAAAGTTATAGCTGGCTTTGTCTCCACGCTGCTCCCGTCGAACGCTTTCGAATACGCCGGAAGTCAAACACCGGAAGCCTCCGTTCCGCGTTTCAGCGCGTTCCAAGTGTGAGTATATACAAAGGCAACTAGCTAGCGCGAAAAAAACAAGGACACAGAGGAGAGAACAGAAGAAACACGGTGCTAACTACCAACTTTTTCTTTTTTTTTTTGAAAAACAAAATAGAGTGATTTTTGAAATAGGAAAGTCGATAATCAGCGCTAAGCAAGTGAGAAATCTACTTAAAGGCTGGCGTACAGAACTGGCTTCTGCCGGGCAGAAAACAGGATTTCCTCCTCTCCGTTACCTCTGGCACTCTTCTCTCCTCCTCCCCGCAGAAAGGAGATAGGGTCTCCCCAACAGTGTCTCCCTCGTTCTCGAATGGAAGGGAGAAAGTGAGAGAGAGAGTGTCCTCCTTCTGCCTGTTCGTCGGCCTTTAAAGACCGACGACCAGTTCTGCGCTTTCCACTTTTTTCCCTCTCTTCCTCCTCTCCCCCTTCTACCGTGTCTCCCGTTCCCTGTTTCCTCCTCCCCATGGTGAGGAGGATCTTCTGCCTTGCAGAATCTCGAGTCTGGTCATCGGCCTTTAAGGAAAGCCAACATCGGGGCAAACTATCAATAATATTTTTATTTTCTTGCTAAGGGGGGGGGGGGATGGCAAATTTTAGTAGGGGCTCAAACTATTTACAGACACAACCAGGTTGCAGGCTCAAGTTTCCGAATTCCTTACCTCCAATGTGCATTCACTGAATACTCGTCAAACAAACTTGGAGCCGAAAGTTGGCGGACCGCTCCGATTGGAGTTCGGCGACAAAAGCGCGGCGTCATCGTCGCGAGAGTCCAATCGGCGCGCTCCGTCAACTTCCGGCCCAACTTCACGAGTCTAGGGCCCCTGGAAAATTTCAGAGCGAAAATAGGGCGAGATCTATACGAGTCGTTTAATACCAAAGTTCACGGCGACATCCTTTGTATCACCGTTCCGCCGGTGCACCTTTGAGATAAGGAATATGAATACTTGAGACGGCAACCTGATAGGGTTTATAAATAGGTGCTCCCCTGTACCAGCCTGTCCCCTTTGTATTGGGATACGCGGCGGAAGCCGCGTATACCAACTACAGAGGGGACAGGCAATCAGGCGCGTATCCAGGGGGGGGGCGGGGCCCGGGGCCCGCCTTCCCCCCCCCCCCCCGAAATCTTCCATTTTGCTGGGACCTCCTCGCCCCCCGAAACAAAATCCTGGCTACGTGCCTGCAGGCAATACAGCCAATGTGCATGCGCAAGCTCGTCTGCTTCTTGTGCAGGGCTTGCGATGATGTCAGAACGCACAAGCTCTTATTAACTGATTAAAAAAAAACAGTGGGTTGACCTTAAGGCTTTTAGCAAGGTCTATCGTTTCAGTCAAAGCCAATCAGAGCTCGGCGTGGTTTTGAAGCAACCGCAACTCCTGCGCATGGAAGCAGACGACTTGTTCTCCACATACGCTTCCTGCGCTGAAGATTTGAACAAATTGTGGCCCCCTCATTTCGGGTAGTACAAGCTGGCTTGATTAGGCCTCGCCCTCCTTGTGGCGTCTTCGTTGAACAATTTTGTTTCTGTGTAGCGCCGGAGAATAAGAACGCCTTTCCACTTCCGAAATTGGCTAGATTCAACGCAGTAGGACAAAAGAAAGTGCCAGAGTCGTGCCACCACCGCTAGGGTACGCGTCTCTTATCTTTGGGTGGTGACGTCGGAACATCAGCCTCTTAGCCGCCCGTTTCCGGCTTGAGCGGCGTCGGCGTCGCCGTAACCAAGCGGTGCATGATGGGTAAATTTCCCCGCTATATTTAGAGGAAAATTTTCCTCGCCAAATTTAGGTAAAAAATTTTCCCCCTAAGTCTAGCGGAAAATGCCCCCCTAAATCTAGCGGAAAATTTTCCCTGCTAAATTTAGCGGAATATTTTCTCCGGCCCCCCCCCCCCTCCCATCCGTCCCCGAGGCCACGTGCCCCCCCCCCCCCCCGCCCCCCCCCGGTGCCTTCCCTCCTCCTCAAGAGCTGCGCTCTAGTTCGGCGTTACAGGAAGTTGTAAACGGCTTTTTTTTTTTTCCTTTTTCCTTTGGAACGCTTGAAACGGCTTCTCTTGGGTCAGGCTCTTTGCGCCTTAGTTTTGGCCTGTGCTTCGACGGCGTTCGAATTTTTGTTTCTGCGTATGTTCCTCGCGATCGCGTTCCGCCCCAGAGCAGGCACGCTTCTTCATGTATGACGGTTTGAGACGCTCGAGTTTGTACTACCCAAAACAAGTCCTAACAAGTCCCTTTTTGGCGGCGCCCTCTGGGCAACGCAGCAGCAAGTCCTAACAAGTCCCTTTTGGCGGCGCCCTCTGGGCAACGCAGCAGGCCTTCATCATAAATCCCCCGATCCATCCAGTTAGTGTGACTCCAATAAACGCGTAACTGAAAACAGTATAGTACACTGCAGTGTGTCACTTTGTCCTGATTTCCATCCCTGATATATTCGTTTACGAAACAAGTAAGACACTGATCCCAAATTCAGACCACGTCTTCGACTCGTGCTTACACCATCCTAAAAAGTGGTCTCTCGATTTCATTCATTCATTCATTCATTCATTTATTACACCTTTAGGGCCCGTTCAGGGTGTTACGAAAAAGAAGGGAGAGGGGGGGCACAGGGGCATTCATATTATACATTGGAATACAGACACTACAAAATATGAATGCAGAATGAATTCAGAAACTAGTCAAGAGTAACAAATGTCAATAACGTGAAAATTGTGGTAGAAGAGAAGACTTGAGTTCTTTCTGTTGACGCGTTGACGAACACTCATGCTCAAGAATAGAGAGTTTTCGTAGATCGTTTCCGCCGTCCGGCAATGCTTCTCACAACCCGCTAGGATTTCCGGATTTCTTCAGTCAAGGCTAGCGGCGCGCCTTGACGAAAACTCCCCAATGGAGGAGCGTTGCTTGCTCGGACTAGAGCAACGAACTAACGCATGCTTCACAGAGGGGTCTCCCAACTTTTGGGTTTATTGGCCGGGCATCCATCGCTGCCTCGAGGGCCAATAAATAAACTGGTAACTATAAATAGGCCCTACACTTACCGGTTTAACCGAAAAACACCTATAAACATCCGCCGATGTCGAAAATAAGAAATCGGTTAAGACCGAAAAATACCGTTTCTCAAATACTTTCGTACAACACTTTTTTTTATTTTTTTTTAGTGGCAGTTGGTTTGGGTTGATTGTCAGCATCCTAAGGACTCTGAAGGTGAATTACGCCGCAGATCTCCAGCGCTCCAAAAGCGCTCCATTTGGATCGCGTATATTCCGCTCGCAGATCTGGCTCGAGTTGGTGATGTTCTGCTCGTAAATCCCCGGCAGCGCATCCAGCACCGCCAAACGCGGCCAAACTTGATCGGCGGGATTTCAGGGAGCTTGGCGGAAGTAGACAGAAGCGCGCTACGTCATTTCCTTTAACTCGGCGGTGCGCATGCGCGGCGAGGTTGGCGAGGCCGCCACTTGGAGGCGGCCGAAAGCTATGTGACGGTGGCGAACGCGGACGTCTTCCTCGTTATTTGTGACATAGATTCCGTGCAATCTTGTACATGTTCCTTAAAAAAAAACAAAAAAAAACGGAAGCCTGTTTTTTTTTTGATTTTTAGAACGCGTTTTTGTTACAAGTTCCATCTGTTAAAAATAGGACTCCTTCCCGTTAGAGCTAAAAAAAATTAGAACGTATCGTTTCATATACGTTACATTTGTATTTTGCTGATTACCATATTTAATGATCGAGCAAAATTTGTTTTTATCTCATTAAATGGCAACATAGGAATTAGAATGCCCTGACAGAAGGGTACCAGGAGAAAAAAACAAGCGGAAGCAGAATTTCATTTGTTGATATATTCAACTTGTTTTTCCCCTTGTACATATATCATCTCATAACCACCCTCACTTTCATCTTGTATATTATATCATCGCATCATCACCATCACTAGACCGCGGGCCTCCATGGAACGGGGTGTTGAATTTCTGATGTGCCGCGAATCTCCTAAGCCAATAAAGATGATCGATTATTATTATTATTCATATTATTATTATTATTATTATTATTATTATTATTATTATTATTATTATTATTTCAAGTCCGAGGTAGCCTTGAAATATAATTTCAACTTCTTAAATTCGTTTTATTGTACTTGTTCTTTTTTTGGAAGGGGGGGGGGAGTTGTGAAGGCGGTCACAAGTAATACGAATCCAAAATCACTTGTACTTGGCTACAGAACGTTACTGGGCGATCGAGGTCACTCACTTTTTTCTCCAAACGGGAATCCAAGGTATAAGGTTCGACTCGCACCGAACAAAGCCAGCGCGAACCCTCATCCGAACTTTGACAACTTCCGCAAGGCGATAGTTACCTGTTTTGCCTGCCTGCCAGCCTAGAAAGGGGCTCGGGGATTTTTCGTATCTTTCAAGTCGCGAAATTGAGTACCCGCAATAGAAACCAAAAGCCTAGCTTTCTGCCAAATGCGCGAATCGAGCTGGCAAAAGAGAGCACATCGTTTACAGTAATTATTTTCATGCTGGCACTCTGTCACTCTTTCGCATAGACCACAGAATCAAGTTCTTACCGTCCAAAAAGCGTCTTGCTTTCGAACCAAACATCCATTCTCCGCTTCAAAGCGAGAAATCAGAGTACTTGACGTGGGCTGAAACCAGTGTTGTGCACGTTCCTACAAAACAGGATCGCAAGCTCGTCCCTTCTCGATCCCGGAACGAGTTCCCATTACAAGTTCAAGTGGTTCGAAAGGAACGCGTTCCCGCTACATTTCTAGATTGATTGGAAAGTGTTACTGCATTCCAATACGTGCTCAGAATATGTGAGCACGCAATGGCGGACAGGCGCTGGCGAAGACTTTTAAAAAAAGGCCTAAAGTGAAGACGGAAAAAGGAGAAGAACGCCGTTCCTCCTTCCGTTTCCTCGAAAAGTGTAACGAGTTCTTGTTCCACCGATGCAAGATGAAACGGCAGCATTCCTCCGTTCCCCCTGAAAGGAACCTCGTTCCTAGGAACGCCGTTCCGTACACTGTGACCAATCTCCTTTCGTCCGCCATTTTGCCCGACCAGCGCAACCCCCTTTAGTTCACTGAACCTGCCAAGTGATTTTGCCAGGGTTCCTCGCCTTCGATGTAGACAACGGAGCTTATCCTCGCAGATTAAAGGATACTGTGTTTTCAGGTCACTAGCGCCGCGTCACGAACCTTTGCTAATCCCCTCGGTACGCAGAGAGCTAAAGAGAGATGGTAACCGGATCCCGAGAGGATTAGGCGGATTTAGAGGATATCCCGCTAGATGTAGCGAGAAATCCGCTACAGTGACATCACCGGTGGCGTGTTCTCGTGTTTATTTTTTTCCACTTTTTTTATACGAAAAGCTTCGGGTTCTTATTTATGCAATAAAATTTTCTTGACACATTGGTTTCGTTGCATCGGTTAGACGGTGGTCATGTGATGTCATCAACGTGACGTTCAGGCGACACCCTCCACGTGACATCAGGCGCCGTCACGCTGCCTGGAAGACGTCTTCAACTGGTGCGTTTAAAGTGCCACCCCGCCCATACATCAACGGTGGTTTCGAAGTGGCGAGAAATGACGTCACACAAGCCGGCGTGTCACACTGTCGGATGTCGCGATCCTGGCGGTTAGTGCTAGAAGTCTCGGTAAAAAAATATGTACGTGCTAACGCGAGCGTCACTGTCGTCGCACCATCTCCTTAACTATACCGACTGCCGAGGCTTCCGTGGACTGTCAAGGCTGGGGAGCGACGTGCAACAGAGCGGGCGTCTGCAACATCCACGACCGCTGTTGGGACGCCGCCAGGATCGCTGCCGGCGACAGCGTGACACTTCCGTGACGTCACCTGGCGAGGCGGAGATCGAGGGACCACGTTTGAGTACGCGGTTGACACACCAGTCGCAGACGCGCTCCAGGCACCGTAATCATGGTGTCACGTGACTGACATCACGGGACATTGTTGGCGGTACGGGTCACGTGACACTGTAACGTCACAATCTGCCACACTGACGTCACAGTGCCCTGCGGCGTCACGTGACCTCGCGTTACAATGTGCCAAATTGACGCCACGGTGCCCTGTGACGTCACGTAAGCTGATGTCACATCTAGTCGTCACATGATCCCTAGTGGCACCAACCAAGTGACCGTCGTACTAATAGTATGGCAAATTTACCATGTTGGAACTTAACCCGAGACTGGGGTAGAAACAGAAACTTAAAAGTAGAAGGGACAGAGACAAGTGAAGAAGAGAACGTCTCAAACGCAGCTAAAAGATTTATTCAGTCCCACATCCTTATATACTCACAACCACAAGGTCACACGAACACTCGACATGCCCCTTTCAAAGACACAACACACCAAAACAAAACAACAAAACAAAAACCAAAGATGACAATGCAATGGGACGCCCCCTCAATCAACTACTACGAACAGAGGCAAACCCTCCCCTTCTCCAAAAAATTTTTTTTCTTCTTTCTTTTTCTGTGTGTCACTGACATTACACCCACGAACCAACAAGACCCAGATCTTGAGTACAAAGACCAACGATCTCCGCGAACACCAAAAGACCTGGGAAGAATATCTCCAAACCGGAACAACCACAACAAACAGATACTAATGGACTCACTCTAACAAGCGCAACACCACTTCACCCTTCAAAAAAAAAAAAAAAAAAATTGTTTACAGTCTCAAAAATGCTTTAGCATTGTTCCCCAACTGCAACGATGCCTGACTTATACAATTACCGATTGATTTAATCCGAATGGTTTCCCTTACCAGTCTTTTACTGTCATTCACTTCTTTATGTATTATTTCCGTCTCTGACCACAAAGCAGTGCAATTGTTACATTCATTTATGTGCTTAGCTATTTCAGAGTTAGTTGCGTTAATCCTTACATTTCTCTTGTGTTCTGTTAGTCTGTCATTAACACACCTCGAAGTTTGCCCTACATAAGCAAAGCCACACGCCATCGGAATTTCGTACACTACACTGTTCTTGCAAGCGATCGATTTTTCACGGTGACCTTTCCTGCACTCATGCAATTCAGTTTCAAAAGGAGTTAATCTACCTAACCTGAAATCAGAACTAAAAACTGTTTCCACTCCAAACTGCTTAGCACACGCCTTCAGGTAATGTGAAATTCCATGAAAATAAGGAATCACAGCAATCCGTCTTTTCGACGTGTCTTCTCTTTCCTTTTTCTCCTTAGTGTGTACATCAAAATTCCTTCTGATGAACTCTTCTTCATACCCTGCCCCTCTTAGTCTCTTCCATTGACCTTCCAACGAATTTGTGATAAAGTGAATGCATGATCGGTCTAGAGCATTTCTCATCACTTTACTTGTCTCTGTCCCTTCTACATTTGAGTTTCTGTTTGTACCCCAGTCTCGGGTTAAGTTCCAACATGGTAAATATCCACCAGCTCGCCTGTACTTTAACCGTTTTTTCATTAATGGCAAATTTGCCAGGGTTCACCGAGTGCTGCACGTATTTTAACAAACGTATACCCGCACATACAGTGCGCCTCAAACTTAACGCCGCCAAGGCATTTGTCATTTCTGACAGTCCCTGCAGCGGCCGATTGAACTCTCTGTGGAATGTTTGGGTTCCCAATTTCTATCCCACCCTGAGAACGCCCCCTGAACATTTTGCTGACATATTTAACGGTAGTAGCCGACACGAGATCAATGTTTGGGAACCCAGTGGCGGCATTAAGTTTGGGAGCACTGTATACATACGTATAAACGGAGCAATAATGCATTTCGCGTCATTCCCATTTTACACTTAGGAACAATGCGGTTTTTGGTTTTCTCGGCTTGTATGTCCGGAGCGGGCTTTGGGGATGGCAAAGATTCCTCGGTCCTTGTAATCCGACAGGCGTTGTTGTTGACTCTTGGGGGTAGGGACAGCAGCATCAGCAGCAGACCGTGAAATTAGCGGTCCGGAATGGCTGGAAGCTGGGGACAAAGACGAAGAGCCTCGGCGACTCCATTGTCCCTAGGGGGAGACGTGAATGGGTCGAACAGAAAAGGGGGAAAATCGAAAAGACGGGAGGAAGAAGACCTAAACATCCTCTCATTTGATGCATCCTACTTTTGCCGTGCATACGAGATTGATGCATTTCCGTTTGCCGTGGCTCCAAACCCTTGTACAAAAATGGAACAAAAAAAAAAAAAAGAAGTGCTTCCTCGGCAAAGGAAGAGAAAATAAAAATTAGACGGATAGAACTTTTAGGGAACCTTCCACTTCCGGTACAGCAAATGCTGTGACCGCATAAAACATGCCCTGTGTAGACACCCTTCTCCGCGCTTCAGAGTAAAAACACTTCAGCCATCTTGATTACGGCGTCTGGAAGGTGAGGCGTCTCTGGTGTCCTATTCGCAACTCCAGCTCGCCGCTCACCCTCTCGCGGAAAAACGAAGAACCAGAGAAGCGGGACGCTGTGGATTTCGGGTCCTGGTGTCGCCGACAAAATCTCTGCTCAATTTGATGGCAAATGCCGTCAAGCAGTAGTAGTGCAAAGCTCTCGCGTACGATCTACCAAAAGTTTATTCTTTCGAGAAAGTAGAAGAGAAATGCTCGCACACCGTGGTCTATCGAGCGATATACATCGGGAATGGGTTCGCATTTTATGCACCCGAAGGCCCTGACAAGAAACATGACAGTTTTCTCCAAGCACACCCATAAGACAAAATACGGGTACCTGCTATCAGTTAGTTACAAAGGCAAATAAAGGAATTCTTGCAGCATTTTTAAGCGCGTCTTATTGCCGATCATGAAGTGTGATTAGAACGGGCATTTTTTGGCGACGTTGGTCTCGATGATGCGAATAACACGGTATACAGGTGTAGCTTATTGCATATTAGATTTTTTTTGACAGAGCAGTAAATAAAACTTTTTAAACACGCCGATGGTGTTATTATGCAGTTCTTGCATAGTGTTACCGCAGGCTACCTTAGCCACGGCCGAAAACTCTGGTTGCAATGCCTCACCGTACGGTAGCCTGCGGCTACGCTATGCTAAAACTGTCTATTAGTAACCACAGCACAGGTTCATCACGTGTTGCAATGCACTAAAACCGCGACGGTGTGCAGTGAGCTGTGGGCCACTAAGATACGTCAAGGATGTCAACGCTCTACCCGAGCTTCGAGCGTCGCCATTCGCGGCTCACGCCTTAGAGCACTGGTGGCTAGCCACAGCGCAAAACACCACGATCGTTTCACCACCCTCGAAACTATCCTGCCACACACAGTGATACGGCCGGCGCCCGAAACACGTTCGCCTTCCGCAAAGCGTCACAAGTTCCGTTATGTTTCCGCAACATATAGGAAACAAACATGATGGTTTTCTTAAAAACGTACAGAGCGCGACACTAATAGCGCGAACAAGCGATCGCCGGTTTTTTCAGTTTTTCTCTTTGAAACCAAGGGATGTCATCCAAGTTATTATTGCTACTGAAAGAGCTCATTTAGTTCTATAACGCAAGCAATAAAATTTCGTGCTTGCTGATACTATTTATAGGTAAAATGCAAAAATGCGCCGATGTCGTGTTCGCGCTAACAGTGTCGCGATGTGTACGTCAACATCTCCGTCACCTGTAACACACTCCCGACCACTTCGCATTTGTAGCCAAATAAATTAATTTAATAAGCACACTGACCAGCGTCAGCGAGCAGGCGCACGGAAAATTTATCCCCGTTTCTTCCGCCAGCACCTTGGAACTATACCGCCCCGCCATCTATATTAGGGCGTTGGAGTTGCCAATACCGCCAAAAGCATCGAAAGCGGTCCCGATGTTCCAACAAATGACGCCAAGGGAGTCGGCGCGTCATGCTGTCCATTGTTCCTGGCGGCCCAAGATGGCGTGAACTGTCGACCAGGTGAACGACCCGAAAAGGCACGTAGCCAGGATTTTGTTTCGGGGGGGGGGGGGGGGGGGGGGGGCATGATTATTGTTAAAAGTTTGTATGTTTGTTTTATATCGTGTCAGAATAGGTAATTATTTTTGAACCCTCCATCTAAATTCCGTAAATGTTAGAGGTTCACTTAGAAATCGGGCAACGTTGTTTAAGACGTGGAACTTGGTCGAATTTCGCCAAAAGTTGGAAGTTGGCGACATGGACGGCCTAAGCAGCCAGGTTTCGCAAACGCGTTTGCCCGCGCGACGTGGGCACTGGGCTTGCGCATAGACCACATCCGTGAGCGGTGTCTGCGCATGTGCGGGGTGCCGATAGCAGCGCCGCCGCAGTCGTGTGACATCAGAAACTGGAGTTGCCGCATAGCTGGGAGTTGGGGGAGCAGACGGCATCGAGGAAAGCCTCGGGTCTGTCTTCAACGTCGGCCTCAAACCCAGACAAAATGGAGGAAAAATGAAAGCCGTTTACAACTCCCTGTAACGCCGAATTGGAGCGCAGCTCTTGGGGAGGAGGAGGGAAGGGTACTGAGGGAGGGTATAGCCCTCCTTTCTCCTCCTCCCCTCACGGGGGTCACGTGACTTCGGGGGGGGGGGGTTCACGTGATCTTACGGTTACGCAGACGGCGACGGCGACGCCACTCAAGCCGGAAACAAGCCCCTAAGAGCTGAGCTCTAAAAAAAGAAGAAGAGAACGTCCTCCGAACTCATTTGAGCCAGCAAAAACGGCCATCCGTCAGGGGGGCGTCAGAAACACCCGGACGAAATTGCAGCGCCTCGTCAAGCCGAGTGACTGGAACACGGCGAGGATATGAAGCGGGCCAAGCAGCTGTCGCTAGGCCCCCAGCGAAGACTCCAAAGCGCGACCGCTGAAAAGAGACACTTGCAGCACGATATTGTTTTTCCTTTTTCTTTTGCCGCTATTTTTTTTACATCAATTATTATTGAGTTGGGAACAAATATCGTAAATATCTGCATTTATCGACAAACTCGGCCAATGCGCGAAAGGAACTAACCGTGAGGCCCGGTTTGAAAGCACGAAGTGTTTCCTGTAGAAACCTGTGCCTCCGACCGTTCGTCCATTTTTCCGCTAAATTAAGCGCGAAAATTGACGTCCCGTGACGTTATTAAAGGGAGTTTTCGTGGATCGTTTTCGCCGTTCCGCAACGCTATCCGCCTACCCGCTACGACCCGAAACTTATACAGTCATGGCCATCGCGGCGCGCAGGCGCAGTAGCGGCTTCTTCGTTGCGGAGGGGAAACGCGGTCTACGAAAACTCCCTAATTACGCCGCTAAATTTAGCGGGGAAATTAACGTCACGGGACAGCGTCGTGCGATCCATTCGCCTGGCTTCACGTGACCTCGAGTCAAGTGACCTCCAGTCACGTGACCTCGATTTCTGGAAGGTGGTTTTGCGAGGTGGCAGCGGGAGCTCCAATCACACTTCATGCACCCCAATTCTTTTTCTTTTTTTTAGCTTTGTTAAGTTTGCGTAATTGTTTGTTTTCTGAAGATAGACGAAAAGGCAACGTGCGTGCTTGCCTCGGACCGGACAGCAGTCCGCTCTGGTCTTTCCTCCGATGCAGTAAATTGAGCAGCGCTCAGATCGTCATGCCACTCGTCGCTGTTCTGGAGTTCTGCTATTACCCGTTCAATCAATCACGCGCAAAAAAAAATCAGCAGAACCCATCTTTTGGGAATGATTATCTACGTTAATGCGAATAGCATCAAACGGTGCGGAGTTATGCGCGTTCGTCAGGTGGCCGGCACACTCTAGATACGCCAGCCCACTCTTGAGGCGATTCTGAATTTGTTGACACTTTCACAGCCCTGCGCACGATCTCCGCAGCCCAGCACGTGCGTTTGTGTCACTTAGGAAGGCGAGAAAAGCACGCGCCATACGCACAAGCACTCAAAATGGTACCGACCAGACTTTCTGGCGTCTCAGCTAGTCTCAACCAACGGTACTCTAAACGGTTGTTTATATCTTTTCCATAGGACGCGCTTTACAGCGCTGTCACAGCTACCGGTGCGCGCGCGTTCCATGCACGAGGGCTCATTCCGCTCTCGTGAGGCTGAGCACGGCCGCTACATCACCCTCTCCCGAGCGCGGGAGAGGGTGAGCTAGCGGCCGTGCTCAGCCTCACGAGAGCGGAATGAGCCCTCGTGCATGGAACGCGCGCGACCGGTAGCTGTGACAGCGCTGTAAAGCGCGTCCTATAGTAAAGATATAAACAACCGTTTAGAGTGCGCTTGAATGACCTCCTTTCATAGCTCTGTGGTTAGCGCGTCTGCCTGCTGATCGAAGGGTCAACGGTTCGAATCCCAGCCGGCGCCGGTCTTTTTTATTTATTTATCGACCCGCGGCGTAAGAGGTTAGATAGCCAGATAGATACATAGACGAAAAGTGCGTGAAATAGCCAAAGAATGCTATTCGCATTAAAAAAAAAAATTGTATGCCAAATTGTTCGACAACTTTGTTGGATGCGCGAAACGTGCTAAAGTCGCGAGCGTTTAGCGATAGCCGCACCCGGTGGCGGCACCTATACACCATCGGTGTCATGGTAATGTACATTTTCCGCTACATTTGGCGGGGAAACCGAATTGCTGTATATAGGTCACGTGACACCGGGTCACGCGACATCAATTTTCCCGCCAAATTTAGCGAGGAAACTGAATTTATGCGTGGGTCGGGCGACGTCATTTTTTCCCGCTAAATCTAGCGGAAGAACTGGATTGGTGTTGAGGTCTCCTTCTCCGGCTTCACGAAGTCCGGAGCAACTAGCCACGTGACACGAAGTCATGTGACATTTTTTTACGCTAAATTTAGCGGTGAATTGTGTTCGGCGCTGTGGTAACGTGGCGTTAATTTTCCCGCTAAATCTAGCGGGAAACTGATTTCGTGTAGAGGTCACGTGAAATCGGGTCACGTGATCTCAATTTTTCCGCAAAATTTAGCCGGGAAACTGAATTTGTGTAGGTCACGCGACGACAATTTTCCCGCTAAATCTGGCGGGGAAACTGAATTTGTGTATTTGTCGCGTGACATCAGTTTTTACACTGTTTAGCGGGGAAACTAAATTCTGTGTATATTTCACCTGAGATGACGTCAAGTAACACTTTTTAACACTGCGCGCGTTGCACTATGGGACATGGAAGACGTATACACCAATTCAGTTTTTCCGCTAAATTCAGTGGAGAAATTAAATTGATAGATAGGTCTGTGACGTCCCACAATACAACGCGCGCAGTGTTGCATTACGGCACTTCACAGACCCGCGCATCAATACAGTTCCTCCGATAAATTTAGTGGAGAAACTGAATCGGTGCGTAGGTCTGTGACGTGGGCCGAACCGGTGTTGAGGTCACGTGACCTCATTGTTCAAGCTACATCTAGCGGGGAAACTTAATCCGTCTTCACGAAATCCGGAACAACTACCCAAAGAACGTTTCACGTTAAAAAGTGCAACGTCATGGCGCATTCACTGTGCACGATTGCTTTAGTCGGCGATGAACGAACGCCGTGAGGATACACTTTTACATAGCTTTCTCTATACTCACAAAGCCTGGCAGTTGGACGACGGAGCCATAGAGTGCTCGGTCGCAGATTTGGGGCGCGAGGATCTGGTAGCACAGAGCATCAAAAGAACCATTTCTCGGGGAATCCTCGGGGAACCTGGACGCCAGCGCACAGCTTTTGCAGCGGCGAGGACCCAAAACACACTTGTACGCTCGGGAAAAGTGTGTTTCGGCGTCTCGCCGCAGCGGGGCGCCAGTCAGGTGGCTCTCGTCTCATCCGTTGTCTGCCGATCCACCTTTTCCATCTCGGCGGCCGCTTCTTGTGGCGATCTGCCAGGCTTTGTCAGTATATATAGAGGAGGCTATGCTTTTAGCATTGCTCGATTGGCTCAATCGCATAGCTGCCTTCCCGACCAAACACACGGCGAAGTCGAGCTAAGTGGGGGAGCCACATACAGTGACGTCACGCAAAGGCCTCGTCTTCTCTAGGGGGCCACGGCCTCCAGCCGTTGAGCCCGATTTGGCCGACTGCTCACGCGACCCTTCGGCGGTCTCGCTCCATCGGCTAACAATGCGCCGATTCATTACGATGAAGAACACACACACCGCCGTCGGGGGAAAATGCCCCGGTCACGCCCTCTCGATACTTCCTTTATTTAGCCAGGTATCTAAAATTGGCGCGAGCGCCGTTGCGTCACCCCGATCGTCCCCGGGCTCACGTGCCGACATCTCACGCGACGCTCGTTCGCGTCTGGTGGAGCGTTGTACGGGAAGCCGCATTGCAATGTACGCCCGCGTCTGTTTCGCCAGCTTGAAAACAATAAAACAAAAAAAAAAACTGGGAAAACAAAATTCGCCGGTCGTTCACGAGAGGAGTGTCGAACAGCCGGTGGAGAACAAAAATTAAGTCGATTTAAATCATGACTTAAATCATGATTTAAATCGGACGAGTTTTACTACGATGACTTAGATTGAACCTTAATTTCCGTAAAAAATATTTTCTAAAATAGAGTTTTTTTCTGTTTTTTTACCACTTGTTTATTATTTGATGCCTCCTATGTGCATTTGTTTTGTATTTAAACTGGAAACAAAGAAAAAAATCATCGAGCGAGAAAGATTTATATTGGGTTGAACACGAGTAAAATATATGGTTCTTCCAAGAAAATATCATTGGGCTTTCTCTCTACCTGCCACTTTGTTCGACAGTTAGATAACGTCCCACTGCGAGCAAATCAGAACGTGAAAGAAGTCAAAACTAGAATTCACGGTGTTTAAACCCTCAGACCGGGAAGTAAGCGAAGATATATGAGAAGAAACGGAATAATGGTGACAGACAATCTGTCACCTTTTTTTCCGTTTCTTGTAATACATCTTCGAGTTTCCGTCCCAGTCTCAGGCTTTAAACATCCTGATTAATTGATTAATACGCACCAGCTCGCCCCCACGTTGACCTTTTTTTTTTTTAACGAGTACTAGAAATGATTTTTTTTAATGCAAAGAAATCAAAACGCAACATAAAAATATCAAATACGTATTTTTAGTTTACTAATATATCAGGCTGATTTCTGTTGTAGTATATGGCTGCAGCTAGACGACAAAAAGTTGCGAATTAACCTGTACTTTAAATTTTAGAGTAATTCTTTTCCACAATGTTATAGGTGATAGAATGGATTGATCAAATTACCATGTTTAAAAATATATGTAGCGACAAAGAGTCACTCATCTTGATTTAAATCAAGTTCATTTATTTTAAATCGTCTGCTCCCCTGCCATTTAGCAGGAAATTTTGGGTAAATTTTCCACTCTGGAGGAGTAGGAGGAGAGGGTACGGAGAGGAGGATACGCCCCTCCGCACCCTGTCCTTCTTCCCCTCCTCTCTGCCCCGCCTCCTTTTCCTTTCCTCCTCCTCCTCCTCCTCCTCCTCCTCCTCCTCCTCCTCCTTCTCCTCCTCCTCCTCCTCGCTTGAGGTACTTAGATTCTACGATTATCGTGCTAAACAATCTGAGAAAGACATAGAGGGTGTTTCACGAAAAGTGGACAAAATTCGAGTTTTGCGAGAACTATCGCATCACACCGAAAGGCTTGCGTCGTTTTGGTCCTAGGCCAGGAGCTTATTTAGGAAAATTTCTAAAGTTCGGGATAATTAAGTTGTTCATTATTTTAAATGCGGAGCATCTCTTGCTCAGGTCTATGTCCCGCGGCGTCGTAGTCCGCACTCACACTACGCATGCGCAACTCTCCTCCTTCCTCTCTCCAACAGCTGCGCGTTACTCTCTCCGCTCTCTCAGCTCTACCAGCTGCGTGCACTGCGCGTTCGTTCGCTTCTACTCACACCGCGCGCGCATGCGCAACTCTCCTCTTCTCCTCTCCTCAGCGGTAGCGCGCGTTCCCCGGAGGAGTAGAAGGGAGGATAGTTTTGGGCACGCGGGTCGCAGACGACAGCCACCGCCGCAACTCTGCGGCTGTCGTCTGCTAGCGTTTACTCGGCCGCTCGCGTCCGCCGCAGCCCAAATCCGGCCGGCCAAAAGAAATCAGTCAAGAAGGAATAAATTAATTACGATCCGCGATGCTCCGCATCACCCCTCGGGAAGATGGTGTAATCTTTTTTTGCGTAATTATTTTTTCTAATATTGAGTTTAAGGGCATGGTTTTATTTGGAAACTTTCTGAGCATCATCGAAAAACGCAATAAAAAAAATTGCAGTGCGATAGGAGGCACGCGCTGCATTTTACGGCTTTCTGAAAAACCGATCAACGTCGACGGGGTTTTACGTTTCAGTTTGCAATCGGAGCGCTTCTCGGCCCCGACGGTACCGCGCCCCGTGGAGAAGTAACGTGCAAGCCCGGCTCTGCTGCGTTGCGCGAGGACAGCGAAGCAGATGGTGGTCGCACTGTTTCTCGCAGGCCGCGCGTGACCAAAAGCGTCGCTGTGACCAAAAGTGTCGCGATTGGCACAACGCTTACTACGACGTATTCATTTGGATTAATTACGTTTTCGCCGACAGAAACAAGGACAACGTTTGACTGTCAACATTGACCGCGTTGGGTTAAGAATGTGACGATCCCCTAGCTTCTATCGTGATTTCTGGACACACAACCGAAGTTGCACTTCGGAACTTACGATAGTAGCTGCAGGATTACAACTCGTGACGTCACGGCGAGGCAAATCCAGGTCGTGAGATCACGAACGGGCCCCATAAGGGGGCACCACCGAAACATTTCCGGCTCGGCGTCAACTATACTCTGTCTCGCCTCATGATGTACCGCAGGAAAGGCTACAAGCGCGAGCTCCTTGCTCTGGGGCCACGGTGTCTGGGGCACCTCGGCGGCACAAGCTCTCGTGACTTAAGAGCGGTTGCCAATGCTATGAGCTCGCGCTCTAGCCTTCGCTGCGGTACAACATAAGATGAAACGAAGTATATTTTGCGCTATACATTGTCGAGGCCAGCATAGTTTCAAAATTGCCTCCCGCTACGGCAAGGGCACGTTATGCACGTGGCTTCGTTTCATCTCTCGTTCGCGCGATTAGCTTCGACAGAGTTGGAGCAGTGCTGTGGACGCTACGTTAGCCTGCAACGACGTAAGCCTTAAAGCGCCTGGCATAGACTGGAGGTTTCGTAGTATCGACGGACCATCTGTACACGCATTCACCTCGAAAACCGCAGCAGAAAGAGTCCAGCTCCTAGCGGAACGTTACTCATTTCTCCCTCTATGTGTTGATTAAGATTAACACGCTCAAGTCTTAACCACTATGTGGTGAATTAAGATAAATATGTAGGTGCATCGTAGATATTAGCTTCGTGTTATTTTATGAAGACGTGCACCTTTCGAAAGACAAAATCATCGCTCCTTTCGACACCCAAATCTTGTAGGAACTACTTCGCGCATGCAGCACGCGAATAATGCAAAAGAAGTCTTCGTTTTCTCGACGTGACAACGAGTGTAGAAAAAGCGACCTCTTTAACGTTGTCGAAATTATTTTTAAGTCCGCGACGAAGGAATAGTGCGCAAAATGTACGCAGATCGAATTTGTTCTCGGGCTACCCCATAGATGGCGCCGAACCTCGAAACCGGTTGAGAGGCAGTCGGAAATACTCGAGCAGAAACGTCCGATCCAGCAGTGTGTCGCTGCGCCGCGCATGGAAATTCCGAGTACAGAACGCGACGCGGGCGATGAGTGGACTGCGCGAAGCTCCGACCACGTCGAGATTGCTCGGGCGGCGCGGGGATTATATAGCGACGCCCCGAGAGTCCACTGTGCAATTCCCGCAGCCTGCCCCACGCGAGTGAGACGTCGGCGGCGACGAGCTATTTTAGAGGAAAAAAAAAACGAAGAGTCGTAAGGTTACATCCTACGACGCACCCGGAAAGGATGCTCGGGAGAGACAGCGCTACTCTCAGACACGACCACTACACAAGCGCTTCTTGATACGAGTTGCTGTCGGAGAAAAAGCGGGACTCGCGCGCCGACTCCGGCCCCGCTTTCTCGATCCATTTCGGTCAAAGTCGGGCAATGTTCATCTCTGAAGTATTAGATCGCACATGGAAGGCGTGTCCGAATGGTGCGTTTACCGCGTCCTTATTTGTAGCCCCCGGATTTTCGTCCCGTGACGTCACACTCGCGTCGTGCTGTTGCTTGCAGCAATCCTGGCGGTGGTAGGCGGCAACAGAGGTGTAGGTGCGGCAGACGACGGCCCTGCTCGAGGTCGCTCTAAAGCCGCGTGTCGTCCCGCTGCCCGTGCATCGAGACACGATGCTGGACATCTGCGTGCACGCCTCTCGCATGTTGGAAGCGTCTTTGCTTCGTACCTATGCCTCAAAACGTTGAGTCAATTAGGGCTTGGTTGGTGTCAATCTTTCCTTACTACTTTGTACTTGAAGTACTTTAAGTGGTATTTAAGTAGAAAGTACTTTATGTACTTCCCGAAGCCGCATTTGGAACGTACTGCGGAGCCTCAAGGCCTGATCAAGATATGGGTCCGAGAAAGAAAAGAAGGTCCAAGGTCTCGTCCTCTGTGATCAAGATTCATCTCTGTCATTCCAGCAGCTCGGAGGCGAGCGTCGCGCATTATGCTCCGTTCACCCCGAAGGTGACACTCTGGTGAAAGCTACGTGCTCGTTGGATAAGTCGTGCGACTGCCGTTTGCCTTGTGATCACGCTCTCGCTCATACAACCGCGCAGAGAGCCTGATCACGTGTTGAAAGATGGACGTATCACGGGTCCAACGATCACGCAGCTTTCACCACACTGTCAGTTCCGGGTCAACGGAGTATGATAAACGCTAGAAAGTGTCAAGTGAAGCTTAAAGAGGCACTAAAGTGCGTCTTGAGATCCTCATTTTATGGTCACAACTCAATCTACGAGATCTAAGCACCCTAAAAAAAAACTAAATTACATTCATGCGCGGCCGATTTGCGTATTAAAGAAGTGGTCAAAGTTCCCGACATTTACCGTTGGCGCAGAACGACAGATGGCGCTAACCAACCTTGCTGAACATGGTCCAACGACGGACGACGCGTTTTAGCCACTCGCGAGCGATGGGTTCACGCGTGGACGAGGACTGGTCGAGCGCTCCTACACGCACGTGAACCTATCGCGCTCGCGAGTGGCTGACAAGCGCCGTCCGTCGTTCGACCATGTTGAGCAAGGTTCGGTAGCGCCATCTGTCGTTCTGCGCCAACAGTAAATGTCGGGAACTTTGATCACTTTATTAATACATAAAACGGCCGCTCATGAATGTGATTTCAGACTTTTTGGGGATACTTAGAGCTCGAAGAATGAGCTATGAACACAAAACGAGGATCTCCAAACGCACTCTAGTGCCCCCTTAACATCTGGGTGTCTAATCAAGTTTCCGGATCTTGTTGTCGAGCGTACTAAACTAGGTCCTAACGAATCAAATCCTCCCTTCAATCTAACCTGCTCCAATGAGCGAACAAACCTCCCTCTTCTTCCTCATTGTTTCCCCCTTTTAACGTAAAACACACAAGCGATCAATAATTGAGCAGTTCGTCGGTTGGTACGAACACAAAGCACAAAAGGATCGGCTGCTGCACTCAGACGATGAAAACATACACACAAACAAGGGCAGAAGCGAGCGTTGCACACGCACACAGAACGGGCAAACTCAATCTACCACTCGACTAATGAAAACGCTTTCGAATCACGTATCGGCTCCAACTTGCAACATACACAGCGCGAGAAGTAGCGAGTATCCACAGTATATTTTCGGGCCAAATCTTCCGCTCGGCCTCCCTCGGGGGACTTGTTCGCGATCACGGCAGGAAGCACAGCCCATAACGAAACAAGCAAACCAGACCGTTCGGTGTCCTCCCAATGCAGTGCTGCAGCTAGTGGAAGGATAAAAACCGTGTAGTTTCACCGGTTTCCCCGAACGTATAAAAAGAAGAAAAAAAAGAGACATGCGCGGTTAAGGGGCGTGCACAGCAGGTGTGCGACCTCTCGAATTGGAAGGTCTATGACCGACAGGACAGACCTGTGCTGACGCCATTTCTTTTGGAATGACTACTGTGATCAGAGATAGCTTAAAACAGGCAAAGGGGCGGGGACTCCCGAGTGGCTTGTTTGCGGTCTTTAGCCAATAAGAGAGCGGCGTCAGCAAATCAGAACGCCGTAAAGAAGGCTGACGAAGCAAGGAGCCTGAGCATTATATAGACCACCGTGTCTATAAAAGCTGTCGGTGAATACCGGATTATCTCGAGTAATAGACGCACCGTTTATTAACGAGACCCGCGGGTCCACTTCCCACGGAGCGCGCGGATAGTTAACCATCGTAATCGACGACAGAAAAATGCCAGCAATCCACGGGGCACAGGTAATGCACTTACGTGGAAATGCTTCATGTGCGCATCTTTGCGGACATCAGCGTTCTCAAACCTCGTTGTTCGCCTTTTTTTTTTCTTTTGTTAGGCAGAACGCGATGATCGGCTTCACGTGCGCTCTGCCGGAAAGTAAGGTGCAGGGGCACTGTTCATAAGTGGCCGAAGCACCACAAAAGGCACGGAGTGCGTGTTGAGGGTCCGGCGTTCGAAAGACGCGCCCCGCCGTTCTCGCTCTGGCAGCGACCATTCGCGGCTCCAGCAAAACGGACGGCACCTAGCGAGGAAAGCACTCAACTGAACGAAACAGGTGGCGATTTCTGCTTGACCCTCCGGCTTCCGTAGGTCTACATCTGGTCGGCGGTTGGCGCGATCCGGGAACAAGGGCAAATCCAGAACTCCGTTTTTTTTGTTTTTTTAATTTTCTGGTTGGGGGGGGGGGGGGGGGGCGGAAAATTTGTAAGGATACAATTCTCCCATTCTTTCTTGTGCACCGGCGGGTCCACCCATGTCGAATTGCCCTCCGAGAAGGGGGAGGGGGGGGGTCGACTTCGTTTGGGGGGGGGGGCGGCCGCCCCGGTCACCCCCCTTGTATCTGCCACTGCGATGGAACCATTCTCCCGGCGACTCTGTGGTTACTGTCCTATACGCGTGTTTTGCAGGTCGCTCTGAACCAGACGGTGTGCGTTAATCAACGTTCATCGGCACCGCAGTCCTTCCATCGCTTCCTCGAAAATGGCCAAGCATCTGGGTGCGCCAACACACCGCCGCAGGTTTGAAACGTAGTGAATGAAAAATAGGGGCAAACCGTTTGAGTCCAATGATTTCCCGCTGGCACCCGAACATTGTGCGCCAAGCTGGCGCATGGCACGGCCCAACCTGTCTGAGGTCGCCATATTTGCCGGATAGTGACTCCAAGTCGCGGATAAAGTGACTGGATGCTGGAAAAGTATAGGGCCTTTTCCTTGCCTGCCTGCCAGTCGGACACTAACAGATACTAACTAACATGCAGACGACCAAAACCTCGCAAAGCGATTGGCTGATAAAACAAAACAAAAAAGTTATCGACACTGTACACTGTAAGACATAAATCACGCCGGGAAACGGGTATACAACAAGAGCATGTACGCTATATGCAAAGATCCAAGGGCGGAAGTAACAAACAAATCGGTCTCCGTTGCCATGGAAATCGCCACCTCGGTCCATTCATATCTCCGAAACTTCCAGAAGGTCGTTCTAAACCAGTCGCATTAAGATAACCATGGAGCATCACCGTGCATGCAATGTATGCAATCAGTTTATCAATCACGCCCATATCCACGGATCTCTTTCAATGCTAATGTGGTTCTTGCGCATTTCAGGACAAGAACTTTTTTTCAACGTCTCCAAGAACCGACACCGCATGTGGTGGCCGCGGCAGTATACGAAGATGCACGCTTTTTTCGCCTCTGTTTGGATAGCAAAATCTCGGTATACAAGAAACATCTGTACAAAGCTACGCGTCACCTGCGAATTTAGAATGGCTCACAAATAATGGAGAGCTCAAGAAGAAATTGCTCATTTCATGAACTAAAATGGCGACGACACTTTCCCAGGATCCCGAGACTTCGGTCGCGAATAGTTATAGAGACATCTGCAGATGGCGGAAGGAGCGCAGCCGCCGGCGATAGCAGACCACGGGCAGGAAGCAGACAAGACGTCCTACGCGTCTTTTGTTGCTTCCGGAGATTTGATCCCTCGCGCGTCGCTCTCGACCACGGCTGCGAATTCCGCACACGACGCCTTCCTCCGAGGAAGTCCGCGACCACGTTCGTATGACCGTATAACCGCGTCGATCGTTTTGCACCACTCCAAGACACAAAGAGCGCTCTGCGGGATGAGGGCAAGAACCAAATATGCGAAGTGAGCGCCGTCTCGCGTAGACCTTTTCACCCTCCATCGCATGGGCGCCGCCATCTTGGAATCACGTGACGCGGCCGCCATAAGGTAGCTTCAAGTCGTCGCTCCGGTCTCCCTTCCAAGCCTTGGCGAATGCACTCTATTCGTGCTTTTCGTCGCGTTGCTTGCCATACCTTTTAAGTGTCGTCGGATGCTTATATTATTATTATTAATAAAAATAATAATAATAATATAAGCTTCCGACGACACCTGAAAAGGTATGGCAAATAACGCGACGATGTTTAATTACCATAACGTTTGTTCATTTCATGTTTAATAACCATGTACAACCATGGTGGGGTGTTAAAGAAAAAAAAGCTGTCCAACCTCTCTTCCCCAGCCCCCCACCCCCCCACACTTTTTCTTTTTCAGGCACACCGCAGTGGTGAACGAACAAATAAATAAAAGAACTACACAGGTGATACACACACGCAATATAAAATCAATTTTATAAAACAAAATGCTTCCCCCGTTGAATACAACTTAATTGCATTCAATCAATACGTACACAACTTCCGCAGCTGCCTGTGGGGAGGTAAGAGAGTGCACAGGAATCGAAGTCAGTATATGTAGATGAATCTATGAAAACAGGAGGACCGAAAGGCCCTCCTGCTGTCATAAATTCGCGTTCTCTCGCAAACCTACGACTGCGCAGGTTTGCTCGGTCATAGTGGCGAAACATTCGCAATAAGAAGCGCAAGGTATGTTTATCATTGCGCATTTCGGACCCGAAAAACGAGAGAAACAGTCGGCGTCTGAGCCCCTATGTGTGCTTTCTGAAAGCTTTGTCTTCGCAAGAAATCGAAAACTGTTGATTTCGGTTATATGGGAAATAACAGAATGGTAACGAACGTTTATCGGAAATGTTTTTGTTACTTCCTCGGAATATGTGATAACGTCAACATCAGACGATCTGTTTTGGTTTATGATATTACACCCAGATGCGTTAAACGTCCTTAATTAATTTTGAAATAGGAAGAATCCTGCAGCTCGGTTTATTCGTCAATTTAAAGAAACTGTTCACCGCGCCCGGCTCCATCACTGGAGCATCCAGGTGTAAGGATTTTCTCAGGCTATCCAATTTAAATCGAGTGACTTTTTTCAGCACGAGGTTGGGACACCCCGGTTGAAAAAACAAACAAAAACTCTCAAACGACAGCTCGAGAATGCCTCGGGTCAGCAATATGTGACGGCGAAAAGAAGCCGTTTGCGTGGAAATAAATCGAGGGCAGCGTTCTCGATGCCGGATATAGGGATTTGGTTTTTGTCGCTGGCGACGCCTGAAGTGCACATTAAGCCGTTTGTTCGGACGAACAAACATCTGTCTAGACAGGTCCGTGAAATGGTGCCTGGCATTCGACTTTGGTCAAACTGGCCGGAGGTCATTTCACATCGCGCCCTTCAATCCCATCTGGCAAATTTTATGGAAGACAAATGTCAGTCTTTACGCAGACGGGCCTCGTCTCATACGCTAAGTAGGCCGCGGCAAATGCCCGTATTCAAAATAGATTTTTTCCCTAACGTCACCATTGTGAAATGTCAGTTAAGTAATTTAGCGGTGCCGACAATTAGCGGAATTTCCTACTCCGCCTAAAATGGACTATCAAAATATCTAACTAACACTTATTTTTTTTTTTTTTAGAGAGCAGCTCTTAGGCGCCCGTTTCCGGGTTGAGCGGCGTCGGCGTAACCGCGCGCGTCGCGTTATGGGATGTTTCCCCGCTACATTTAGCGGGCAAATCAACGTCACGTGACCTGAACGCCGAATTCCAGTTTCCTCGCTTCAGATTTGGAGGAAAATGACGTCACGACTCTGTCACGTCACCAGTGAGCAAATTCAGCGGCAGTAGGAAAGGAGGGGGAGGGGCGGGGGGGGGGGAAGGGCGTACCCTCCCCTCCTCCTCCTCAAGAGCTGCGCTCTGGTTTCGCATTACAGAGATTTGCAAACGTCTCTCATTTTTTTGTTAAAGAAACAGATCGAGACCATACGAAT
>JAZHYW010048257.1:0-21304 GCA_037355805.1 Ixodes ricinus | reverse complement strand
TTTCAAGTAAAAAATAAAAATATATACAGTGCACGAGCTTCGCCGGAACGATGAAAGACGCGAGCTCCCTCGTTTTGCGTTAGGAGAAGGTGTTTGATCACGTGATGTAATACGCGGGAGAAACTCGGATCCCCTATAGCAAGGTTTTTTTTTAACTCGGTCAACGTAACATATAGATAGGGTGTACTAGAGCTGCGAGGCGTGCCGCAACACGATACCCAGCTCTCCATGGGAGCTGGGTGTCCTGTTGCCCAATTCTGCCGCAGAGGCCTGGGGTGGCGCTACCGTCACAGTGGGGCCATGAGGCTGGTCAGGCAGCATTTAGCGAGGTTGGCTTGGGGATTGTTGTTTATGTGACTATTTCTTGTTTTTGCGTTCTGTGTGAAGCGATACAATATTGTATGGCTGCTAGCTGTGCCGGAGAGACAAGGGACAAGTGAAGAGGAAAGTATCGCATATCATATCATAATCGAACTTCGCTTTTCTAATGCTGGTACATAAGGTGAGATAGACAATTATTCTTCTATGACAGCAAAACTAAACACAATTAAATAAGCGAGACAATGTAAGTAAACATACAACTCCCAAACGGCACTTCCATTTTAAATAGAAGCTTGTGCTGCTCGCGCAAGTCTCGCTTTTTACAGGGGTACGAGATAGGATGGAACTTATTCTTTCTCACAAGCGAGCAGGCAAAAACAAACAAAGAATGCGACCCTTTTTACGCCGAATAAAGCATCTCTGCTGCAACCTCCGGGCCTCTGTCAGCCGTCGGATGGCCGCGCTCTGCCCCCCAGCGCCCTCACCGGCGTGCTTGCAAATCGCGACACTCTCACGGCTGCCGGACGGCGCACCTCCCCGTTCAAGTAGACCCTAACCACTGATCTCTATGTCGATTTGCTGGATCGCGTTTGACCAGCTCCGCCTATGGACGGGAATGCGGCACGGTCGGCCATCTTTTTGGTAGAGTTATATTATCTCTAGCCATCATAGTAATATGGCGGACAGCGCTGTGGCGGCAGGCTGCCATAAAATAGCCGTGAATCTAGTACACTGTTCCGTGGGTGATATTTCGTGCTTGATTGAAGTTGTTCGACGAAGCAGACTCTTGAAACCCGGCGTGAATGGTAGCCTCATCTTTGAGGACCCGGCGAAAGTTCTACGAAAGCGCAGCACCGGGGGAAAGCAGCGCAGTTCGCATCGAAAGCAGACTCCGTACCGGCGTCTGCTTTCGATGCTTCTTTCGATGCGACTTTCGATGCGTGCTGTGCTTCTTTTCCCCGGTGCTGTGATTTCGTGAAACTTTCACCGGGTCCTCAAAGATCGGGCTACCGTTCACGCCGGGTTTCAAAAATGTGTTTCGTCAAACAATTTCAATCAAGCACAAAATATCACCCACGCTATTTTGATGGCAGCCTGCAACCACAACTGCCACAACGCCGTCTGCCATGGATGCATGATAGTGGCTGCAGCAGCTGCACCTTGGCTAGAGGTAATATAACTCTACCAAAAAGATGGCCGCCAGTGGCCGCATTCGCGGAGCGGGCAAACGCGATCCAGCAATTGTCATAGAGATCAGTGACCCTAAAGGACCGTTCACACTCTTGCGACCGAGTACGACCGAGAGGAACCAGAACGGTTTTTAAGCCTCTTGCGATCTCTTAGGACCAGCTCCGCTGTAGCGCATCCGGTCCTAAGAGATCGCAAGAGGCTTAAAAACCGGTCTGGTCACTCTCGGTCGTACTCGGTCTGCAAGTGTGTGAACGGAGCCTTAACATCGACCAACGGTGATGTGGGAAATGGCCTTAGGAAAGCCGCAGCGCTGGGTTTTGTGCAGGGCACTCTACTGAACACCAGCTTGGAGCACAGATATGACAGCAGTTATTTTTCGGCAGTGTTCGGCTGGGAGTCGTGTCCAATCTTTGACGACCCGAGCGCCGCGTCAGCGTTCGGCTGGCACTCGGGTTCAACCGGTGAGCACACAAGAGATCTAGCCGAAGGCTGACACTGCCTTCGTACGACGACCTTCCGTAATAGGAGTGCGAAACTGGTCACGGTTAGGTGCCAGCCATATGACACACTCTGTGTTAAAACAAAAACGATGACCTACTTAACCTAACCGGATAAACTTGGATCAAGAGACGAACAAGAGTAAAAGTGGGCTGAGAAGAAAAGCCATGACGGCTGCCGAGCTGCACTAGAGCCCCGTCTACTTCCCGTATCAGTTCTTCTGCAGTTCGATAAGGAGCACTCGGTTGTATTTCTCTGCTCGTTCATCTCTGCCCCCTGACCATAAATATAAAAAGTGTTGGCCGCTTGAGCATGTGTCTGTGTTTGTTGGTCCTGCATCCTCTACTGTTCGCACAACATGCCACGGTCAATCTCCCATTGCGTTTGTGTGTATGTGGGCGCCCCTGTCCTCCTGTGCACGAGGGACAAATGATATACCCGGCTGCTGCAATTACTCGCCCTTTTATCGTCCACCCTGTTGTCACTACCGATTTGTTGTTCGGTTCCCGGACCAAGTAACCTCATAGATCCAGTTACGGTTCCGTTCGCGCTGGGCTTCCGTTAATGCCCTTAGCCGGTTCCGTCTGAAGGAAACAAGAACAACGAAGGGAACAAGTTGTCTAACTTGGTTCTTTTTTAGTCTTTGTACGATGACCCCTTTACGCTGTTCTAAAGGGTCAGGGTTACGGGCTTGCATTAAAGGATTTTTTTTCTTTATCGAATTATTAGCAAATGTATTTTTCGGATCAATTTGTTTCAACCCGGGGCCAAGCGGAGAACAGCACGAAGAAAAAATGTTCAATATTCGCCAGCAGATCCTTCGAAGCTCCTATCAAATGTCCACCGCCTACGTTGTTGAACAGTTTTGAAGGAGCGAGGATGTATTCAACCTAGGTTTAAAGTTTCAAAGGCGGATTCACGTTTCCTTCTTTGACAAGAGAATAACAGCGATAGGGTCGTTGTCCCACAAGAATAGAACGTAAATATTGTTCGTCGAGGAGAACCAGACATCGCATTCATACGTAAAGATATCGCTTTTATTTTAGAAATGAATGATCGTGCCGGGGATCGTGAAAGCGAGGTGGCATATCATAAGGTCGGAATACGAATGACGCCCAGAGAATGTTGGCGCCAAACGTAGAACGTTGCGGTAGGCAAGTGTGACCATAACAACGGTTTATTTACTTTTTGACAAGGCAAATCATTTTATATAGTATATAGTCCACTCACACCGCGATCCAAACAGAGGCCTCTAAATCCCTCCCCAAAAGTCGCGTCTTGACCTTAAAAAGAAACCTGAATGTTGATTTACGAAATCGCCTTTCTTTGCTGCTTCCTCGATAGCTATTCTGAATGGACAGATATTAAATAGCAGACCTGAAAAAGAAAAGCCCCGGAACTTTAAAAAAAAACAAAAAAACGTCAGCTTGGGTAGCTCAGAACAATCGGCAGAATACCCCTCTCCAACCATCGCGAATCTCTTCGACCGCGTCGCACTGATCGTTAACAGAGAAGGCCTCCTCGCCTCGAAAATTCATAAATTGGCGTTGAGATGAAAGACCCAGCTGTCTCGGTCCTGGCACTGCCTAATGACTTGGAGAGGATCCGACTGGTCAAGACGAATCCTTCCGAATTAATCCTGGCAGCACGCGCGAAAACGCTGTCGCCGAGAACGCTCGATAATCCGTCTGAACATAGGGGACAGGCTTGACTGGCGAGAAACCAGGGAAGGAGAGGAGGAGAGAAGGCGAGAGAGGGTCAATGGAAAAGGGGATGAGAAAAGGAGGGTAAGGGAAGGAACGGCCCAGGCTCCCAGACTTCAAGACGCGCGGTCTCGCCCGAGCGGGGTTGAGCCAGTACGGTAGGTTGGCGACGGAGCTCGCCGATCGAACTCCTCTGCCATTTTTATTTATTTATTTATTTAATTCTAACAGTAAATGTTGAGTTTTTCACCAGGCTTGCCACGCTGGTAGGCGCTACCACGAAAGTTCTACTGGGAAAGTTATGAAGAACTAAAAGAAGGAAGGAAAAGAAAAAGGAGTACGTCCCACATGTATGAAGTGTCGCATATACAACTATTTATTTCTTGTCTTAGGGCTGGGCAATTGATCGATTAACCTTCTGATTAATCGATTAATGCTTTAATGGCGATCAATTTTTTAACCGGTTAGTCGGTTTTTAATCGGTACTCTTAAGAAGTCTGTTCCCAGCCAGGTGCTATGAGCAAGGTTCAACTCTCGCGCTCGCGAAGCGTCACGTGTTCGAAGATATACATTACAGTTCTGCCGAGGCCAGACGAACAAGCCGGACCCGCAATTCATCTCCGCGCGACGGCGAAGCTTCACGTGTTGAGGATCTATTACACATCCTGCCCAGGCAAGACAAACAAGCAGAAAAACAAGCTGGGAAGCTAACAATGCCATGGTTACTTGTTCCAGTAATCGGCCCGTAAAAATGGACGAGTTCACGAGTATGAAAGGCAATCTCGCTGGAAATTTTGGGTTTAAAGTAAACTCCAGCGGTGATGTCTTTAACTCGAAGGAAGTCCACTGCGTCATCTGCAAAAAGCCGTGTTCGAACAGTGGAAGCGTAAGTTTGCTTCAGTATCGCCTACGAGCGAAGCACCCATGTGGCTGCAGCAAGGACCATCCGCCAAAACGCAGACAACAATCAACGCCTTCTCATCGAGGTTCCTTTCTCTGAAAAAAGAAGAAAGCATCGCCCAAGCTCTGACTTCTTGTCTTCTTGTCGGAGAATGTGGACAAACTTCTTTGTCTTCGGAGCTGGAGCAAAAATATGCGAGTCTTTGAATCGTTGAATTATATGTATCCTCAATTCTAAATGTCTTTTGCGCCGTGTAACAGAGAGTAAAATAACTCTTCAAAAGCAAGACGAGTTGTTGCATTCTTTTTAATATATTATTTATAAAAAGTAACGCAACCGATTAATCGATTAAAGGGTGGCGATTAATCGAATCAGAGTAGCGATGTGGGCGAGTTGGTTCATGCTCCCGTCCTTGTCGTTTGCGCGCTGTTTCCTTTATTTCTAAGCGATTAATCGGGTTAAAATTTTTAATCGACGCCGAGCCCTAATATATATATATATATATATATATATATATATATATATATATATATATATATATATATATATATATATATATATATATATATACGTACATAGCTTGCACTGACGTCACGTGCAAGCCGGTTGGAGATGTCGCTAGAAGACCTAATATAGTTTCCTAACTTAAAAACTTGAGTCTTTTTTGCATTTATCTTTTTTGTTCTTTTGTCTCTTTTGTGCCGTCTTTTTCTTCAAGCCTGGGCGCACTTGGTATCTGGTTCCGTCCACTTCGCCATGCCCTTGTGCGGCGGACCGCGCTTATGGAAAGTTAGGGTCTTCCGGGCCGTGCTGTTTCGGTAATCGGGAGAGGACTACAGTGTGCTGTAGTATGCGTGCCGCTTTAATTTTCTCTACCAATTTTTTTTATTATTTATTTATTTATTTTAATATAGGAGACTTCTTCTTTAGCTGCTATCTTCGACCCTCTTTGCACAATTATCGCTTCGCTAACTTCTTCGACCCACCGTAACAAAAAAAAATGCTTTTAGGGTGCGCATTTATTTCAATAGCTTTAGAAGGTTTTTTTTTTTTTTCTGGAGGCCGTTTTTCACTGGTTTGATGGATGACATTTAATTTTCGTTCACGCCATTAAGATGTTTTTAGTTTAATATCCCGTTTCGGAGCGTCCATTTTTGTATGTGTACCAAGGTTATTGCTAAATGGTGTGTGTGCGCAAACGTACGTACTTCGCACGCGCGCGCGCGCGCGCGCGTGTGTGTGTGTATGTTTGCGCGTGTTTATTACGGAGATCTGTTTATTGCACATCTCCATCTTCCTCCATCACAAGTCTTCTTTGAACGTACCCTGCCACTTCCTCCTTCCTCGTCTCCTCTTTCACGAATGCCAGATAACACATGGACGACGAAGCTGTCTCCGTAATAAACACACACACCACACACACACATACGCACAAACAAACAAACCCAAAGGCGAACGTGCACACATTCACGCATGCACACACGACACACACACACACACAGACAGACGTCTCAGTTTCCCAGTCCTCACATGACGACGTGCGCACATTTTGCGGAAGCATGCTCCGGCGCTCCAGGGAATGCCCCGGGAGGGAACCCGGTGCAGCTCGCGTAAAGCTATATAACAATGGTTCGTCTCCTCTTTTCCTCTACTGCTCATTATTCTTCTCCATTTTTACCCTTTCTTCCCGTCTTCTCCCCTTTCCCTCCTCCCTGCGTCGGCTCCTTTATATCCCTCCGCTCAACTCCTAAACTGACAGTGGGGTGGAAGCTACGCAATCGCCGGACCAATCAATCGCCTCGCTTTAGTCACGTGCCCCGCTCTCTGCGCGCGGCTATGGGGAGGAAGGAAGGTGATCGCGCGTGCAGTGCAAAAGATGATCGTACGACACGTCCGCCGTCGGGCACGTTGCTTTCGCCCTACTGTCAGCTTGAGGGATAAAGGCAGCGTACTGCGGCTCGGCTTTTCGCGGCGATCCTCCGGTGCTGACAGTTTCATTCTTGGCGCGTGTGTGCTGCGAAAGAGGAGAATCGCTCGCTGCGCGACGACGGTAATTTCGCCGTTGGCGCCCGAGAAAGATTGTGCTGCCGAAAGCGATTGGTTCGGCTGAGCGGTGGCTGCCGAGCGGAAGTCAGGCTCTCATTGTGTTCGGTCTCGTCCCACCGTCGTCGCGGTTGAATGACAAAAGCTCGAGTCGTTTCGGCACTCGACGGTCGGTATGTATCGGTAGGGGAGGCGGTTGACTGCTCTTTCTTTCCTTCCGGCGGCGGCTGCACCAAGAAGATGGTTAAGTGTCGCGACTCGGAATCTTTTTGTCTATTCGCCTTACATAGCAAGGTGCGTATAACTAGGCGAGTCGGTGCTGTGTTCTGTGTGTCTCTTCCACTTCTTGCTGTGTCTTTTGTTTCTGTATTACTTATTTTTGTCACTCGCAAAATAAAAATCGCTGTGGCTAGCGTTACGTCCGGACGGAGCACTGGAAACGCGTATACCTAACCCTCCCCCCCCGCCCTCCTCTCGCTCCCCCGTGAACCTAGGGAAGGCGGAGATTTGGACGTAACTTGGGTTACGTCGGACGTAACGCTAGACACTTCGAATAAAAATAGCGGAACGTTTTATTTTTTTGTGTGTGCTTGTTTCTTAGCACGTATTATATGATCACTGACTAGGTGAAAAAGGCAGGCATATGTTTCAGTTGTTCCGCTTCTAGGGCGAGCTTCCTACCTTCGACAATGCTTCGGCGTCTCGTGAACTTCGAGTGCCCGCGCGCGCAGCCAAAGCACGGCGGAAGGCAACGGGTGCGTGCCGGAGGCCCGGCATTTGAAATACACGCTTGCTACTCTTCACCTTGAAAGCCGGTGTCCCACTGCTCATACATCATACAAAAGACGGTCTGCAAACACGAGCCACCACAATATCCCTGGTTCAAATGCCGCGTGCCAAGTTTCCTCCTTGGACTCAATGGCCTGCGGCATTCGAAGCATGCATCTCGAGGTGACTCGCATTCGAATATCTTTTGTATGATGCATAAGCAGTGGAGTACAGACGCAAACCTAGCTTCCTTTGTCTCTACTCACTGTCCGAAAGCGAACGTCGAAGACAACAGCAGCCGAGCTTTGTGTCTACCCTCTAATCACCCCCGTCAGAGCTCGCGGTGCTATGATGTCTCAGTGTGCACTGAAATCATTCTCTCCTTCCGTTTCCCTTCGTATAAAACATTTCATTTCACCTAGTACTAGTGAGAGCACGTTAGCTCAATAAAATCAGTTACCGGAACAGCATCACGTGGAGATCCAGTTTCTGTTAAGCCTCATTAATAGCGTGTTAGGGCGGAAACTCCGTGTTGTTCACAATCTGGCCTCCACAGGAATTGAGGCTCGTTCACACTCTTGCAACCGAGTGTGACCAAGAGAGACAAGACCGGTTTTTAACCCCCTTACGACGTCTTAGGACCAGCTCCGCAGCAGCGCGCCCGGTCCTAAGAAATCGCAAAAGGATTAAAAACTGGTTCTGTCTCTCTCGGTCGTACTCGGTCGCAAAGTGGGAACAGGCCTTTAGACTTTGAAGGGAAACTGAAGCGGTTCCGTGTTTGAGGAAAAACACTTAAATCGTCTTTGTTTGGCCTCCAGGATTGCGAATATCGAGATTGTTTTGCGATTTGGTGCACGGAGGCTGCAGAAAATCGTTTTCAAAGTAGCGCTGAAGCCCCTCCTTTACGGAATGTGACGTCATATTAGAAGTTTTTGGAATCTCCGCTTTCGCGCATCCACGCGCACTTTCGCTATTTTCAAAAAACAAAGTCAGAAAAAGACGTCACGACTGCTGTCAGTGCGGGGGAATATATCAGGCAAGCTTGCAATTGCACGTGCTGCCCACACGAGCGACACGGTCTTGGCGGCCGAAAGATCTGGGTATGACGTATAACGACTGGTCGGAAGTTTTCTGTGCTTTCTCGCATTTAGTTACAGCTTCGGGGAAAACGAACATGGTATTCAGATTCACGCGGGATAAAAATACTCAGTAACTATTCTCTAACGTGTTTCTTTTTCTTTTTTGCAATAACTTTTTTTAGTTTTTTTTTCTTTTTTAAGTTTAATAGCCTGTTAGGGTTGAACCCTCTATAGTTTGAAACCTGGACTCCACGTGAATTAGTCTCTTAATAGATAATTATTTCGTATGGAATGGAAGTATGTCAAATTATACAACAGACCGATCTCACTGAAGGCTCGTTCACACAGACCCGTTTTCTTACGTTACGTTACGAAAAGTCATCGGAAAATCTATGCTTCGTATTAAGCGTGGCTACCAATTCAAGGAGATAGCCTGGCACGCGACATTCGAGACATGAATGTTTCGGTGACGACGAGCTAGGACGGTGAGTTACCGTGGCAACCAAGGACACAAGGCTCGTCATAACGTAACGTAAGGAGTTGGGCACGGTTCAACTTTTCACACAGCACCGTTTTCCTACGTTACGTCTAAGTCACCGAAACATTCGTGTCTCGAATTTCGCGTGCCAGGCTATCTCCTTGAATTGGTAGCCACGCTTAATACGAAGCACAGATTTCCTGGTGACTTTTCGTAACGTAACGTAAGAAAACGGGTCTGTGCGAATGAGCCTTAAGCGTTCGGCGTATGCGTGACGCCGCCATCATTTTAGTCCACAGGAGGCAGGCGGCAAGGCGCGAGACGGCTCGTGCCGTCTCGTGCTCTTCACGCACAGCGTTCCAGCGAGGTTGTCGCACGTGCAGAAAATCTAACCTTTAGCTAAGGGACCTTTACGGCGGCGAATCAGTTCGCGATCCTCGGCGCGCGACATATGCTCGCGACTCAAGTGCGCGGGCTGATTCGCCGATCCAAGTGCTCTTCAAGCGCAAGCAGATGGTATATACTTCTCCGCAGGATCCGATCCGGCTGAGTGGTCACGCCGTGGGTCAAATACATCATAGACCCCGTCCTAACCGAAGATGTCAGAGGTTCGAGGAAAAAGGGGCCGTCCCCAAACTACACCCCATCTTGTGGGAGTGCGAGGCTCTGGCTAGTCAAAGAGAAGGTTCCCGAAAGACCCCTTGGGAAGATGAAATACCCTCGAGAGTCGTGGATTGGACGAATCCGGCTGGGGACTCCCAAAGGAGAACTAACGTTCTCAGATCGCTCTTGGCTTATACGTTGCCGGAGGTGGACTGGAACACTCCATATGAGGATCCTGAACCATCATCTTATCGTCATACAGAAATGAAGGTGCCAGGTCTGGTGGTCATTGCATCGCTATAAAGACATATCTGTTCTGATCTCTGGTAATTTCCGGTTGTCGTCGAGTATAGATGTTTTCTCTTTCCTGTCATTCTCAATCACATGGGTTCCGTATCTGGTGTGCGGGACGAAAAAATAATAAAACGTTTCAACCTGGAATATGCGAGAAAATAAAGGTGAAGCAAAACAAGAATGTGTGACAATCACGCATTTTTCGTAAACAGTTCCAGCGGCCTGGAGAGGTCAAAACGATGTTTTATACCAGAAGAGACGACATTCAAGATGGCTGCGCCCTTCTGGAAAAGGTGTGTACTGGCCCAGCTTCCTTTATTCAGCGCTCACAATGGGGAGAGGGAACGTTTTTGCCTGTACCTTCCACTGCATTGCCAAGAAAGGTTGTCGCGGACTGTAATAAACATTTCTTCGAACTCGAACTCGTGAGATCGCAGTCTATTCATGTGAGCTGTTCAATACCGAATTCCAGGAATGTTAAGATTTGAAACGGGCGAAACTTTATATCCTGAACTTTCAAAGCTTTATTGTAGGAAATATATATATTATACAGACGGCTGGGGTCTTTCGTCTTCGAGAGAAGTTTAAAAAAAATGATAGCCAGAGGCGAAGGGCAAATAAACGTCGCGTAAAATGAAGACCCGTTGATATTGCGCTTACGGCCGAGATCCCCGTAAATTGATAAATTTTGCGAAGATTACAGTTCTATAAGTTCTGGGGGCGACCGCGCGATATTTCGCGCAATGCACGCCTTATCTGGAGGCGAAAACCTTATAACGTCAAGTTCTCTTATCAAAAGAAACACATTAAAAAAAATACAGCAAACTCACATGCTACGGTATCGAAACGTATTTACCCAATGTGATTGGAATTTCGATTAAGTAGGGAAAGGTTCGGGGATCAGGCAGGTAGCAACAAGCTCTCTCAAGTATAATCTTTTTTTCAGCTTCTTTTTATATTTTATTTCAAAGTTTTTTTTAAGGGGTTTCTTTTTTTTTATATGATAATTTTCTTTTCTTACTTTGCGAAGGCACATACGTGTATTTGATTATTAGAACTGTTTGCGTTTTACGGAGTACTGATCTGACACAAATGTGAAATGTGAAATTGAGTTGAACTCCTAAATAGTTTGGTTTTGGAGACGCCTTAAAGGCTCTAGCGAAGTTTTGAAGACAAGAGGCATCTTTAGAATTGTGGCTCCCGAAATTCAGATACGCGGATATTGTTTGTCTCTCAAACTTTCTGCGCAGTAAAATTTAGGTCAAGAACATGTTAACAGAATTTTGTTTAGGAAAAATCTGATTGGGTTTTATTTTACGTAATAGTATGCTATATCGAGGTGCCATTCATCTAGAATCTTAGAGACGTGCGTCGACCAGCTGTCCTTTAAGAATGCTGTGAATTTATCGCGCGAAAATCTTGGTACATTTGTTTTGCGGGGAGCAGTCGAAGTAGAGGGGGAGGGGATCTTCTAATAAATGTTCGCGGGAGCATATATGAGGCCTCATTGCGCTTCATTCTTAGACTAAATGATTTGCATTCAAATAAGTTCACTATGGTGACTACCTAGTCACTGATACCTAATTAAGAAACTCGTGGGTGTGGCTTATTTGTTCGCGGCTCTTGCTTTGTGATTGGTTCGTAACGGGTAGCGCTGCAATCTCATTGGGTGCGAGGTGATAATGAGATGCTCGTGATTGGCCACGCCTGCGTTTCTAAGCCGTCAAAGAGGCAGATCAACGATTTTAAGGTTGAAAGAATTTGCCGTTAGTATTTTTTTATACTGCTTATCGCTCCGCAACTAAACGAAAACATGCATCTTGCCACCGAAATACAGCGACTCTGCTGCGTAATCGCAAAGAAAAGAAACGAATTATTTGCCGCTCTGCAGCCGCGTGTGGCGGATACAGGAACTGCTGTGTGACGTACTCTGGGGGATGCCGTTTGTAAGTTAGCGATTTGTGAAACTTTGTGTTCAATTTAATTGCTTTTTTTTTCAATCTTGACGTTTTAGCATAGAGCAGTGCGTTGAAAGTCTTGTACTCTCTAAAAAATTTTAAATTGTCGTGCCGCCATCTACCGGAAGCAGTTTGGTTTGTTCGAGGAGCAGATAAAAGTCTGACATTTCGTTTTCTCGTGTTCCTCAACGTATGATCGTATTGTCCGCCGCGATCACGAGCGATGCCTAGCGGGTGCGGTGTTTTGTTGTGCCCGAACCGGAGTCCCCTGTTCGTAAACCAAAAGCTCCTCTATCATCGTCTACCGCGCGAGGAACCCCTCAGAAGTGCGTTGTGTCACAGACCAACAAGCCATAACGCCGCGTTGATCGAGAACACGGTTGACACAGTGTTCACAATCACGGGAGGAGCGCTGGAGGACTAAAAAACAGAGGTCACAGAGAAAATCCGGAAGTGGCATCATCCCCCAGAGATGTCACTTCGCACGTAACTTGGAAGTACTCTCTCGCCAATGAACAAGTTGAGAGGCACCGAAACCGCTAAATTTAGCGAAAAAACTTCCCCGCTTAATTTAGCAGAAAAATTTTCCGCTAGATCTTGCAAAAAAGATTTTCCACTTAATTTAGCAGAAATATTTTCCGTTAAATTCAGCGGAAAAAAGTTCCCCGCTGAAATCGGCGGAAAAAAGTTTCTCTAAAATTATCCAAAAAAATTCCCTCTAAACTTATCGTAAACACTTCCCGCTAAATTTAGCGAAAATATTTCTCCGCTAAATTTAGCCGAAAATATTTCCCCGCCAAGTTTAGCGGAAAAAATTCCCCGCAATATTTAGCAAAAAAATTTACCTGCCTAAATTTGTCGAAAAACCTTTCCGGTAAATTTAGCTGAAAAAAAGTGAAAGCCGTTTACAACTCCCTGTAACGCCGAATTAGAGCGCAGCTCTTGAGGAGGAGGAGCGAAGGTACGGGGGGGGGCACGTGACGTCACTGACAACGTCATCAATGGTAATGACGAAGCCGATGCGGATGCCGATGACGTCATCAGTGATGATGACGATGACGATGCGGATGCCGATGACGTCATCAGTGACGTCACTGATGATGTCATCGGCATCCGTATCGTCATCGTCATCATCATCACGTGACCTCAGGGGTCACGTGACCAGCGGGTCACGTGACCTTGGGACCACGTGACCTGGGGGACCACGTGACCTGAGGGTCACGTGACCTCAGGGGGTCACGTGACCTTGGGCGGTTGCGCCGATGGCGACGCTGCTCAAGCCGGAAATGGGCGCCTAAGAGCTGCGCTCTAAAAATTCCCTGCTAAATTTAGCTAAAAAGTTCACGCTAAATTTAGCGGAAATATTTCCCGCTAACTTTAGCGGGGAATTTTATCTGATAAATTTCGCGGGAAATGTAGCGAAAAGTTCCCGCTAAATGGAAGGGGGGGCAGGAGAGAAGGAGGGAAGGGGAGGAGGTGGAGGAGGGACATACCCACCCCGCCGTACCCTCCCCTCCTCCTCCTCAGGAGCTGCGCTCTCATTCGGCATTACAGAGAGTAGTAAACGCCTCCTTTTATTAAAGATAAATTGCCCTCTCAAACGGCTTTGATGCTTCCCACATTTATGTAACGAACTTTGTCTCAAAATTCTTTCGCACAAATGTAATTTCCCGTTTGCAGCAACACAGTATTTGGGCGGAATCGCATGCGAGCAAACATTCCTTCTCGCCGGAAGCAGAGAACAGGGACGCTTTCTTCGGGCACGAATCATGTTCATGACTCTACAGTTGCACAAAGCAATTTTTTTCCGCCGTGTATAAATCTCCTGAGGCGCATAGCTTGCTTACATACAAAATAGTAGCCATTGCCGGCACCTCAAAAAGCCGACCACAAATAAAACAAATACAAAAGCAATATTGGGGTAAAACGCAGTTTTTTTACCCTTCACGTTCCCGATGGGTGGGACCCGGGACGGGTGCTGCCATCTGGTTTCAAAACAAGAAAGCACGCGTCGATTTTCGGTCCGATGGCTAGCCCCGTGATGGTGGCGGCCCGTTTACGTGGAACAGATTTCCGATAATTATTGTCACTGGCGCTTTAAGAAACTCACATCGTGTGGCTTATTTGGTCAGGTTGCTGCTGCCAAGTGAAGTTGCTGCTGCTACCAAGAAGTGAAGAAAGAAAAAAATAATAATTGAAAACTCATTAAAGTATTTACCTTCTCAATGTAAATTTAAAAGCGGCTTCATTGACGCTAAAAGACAGAGGCGTTTAGACAAATATTACTTCTTTATGACTGGAAAAAATTAAACAAAAACGTCCCCGCAGTACTGGAAGATATCAGTATTCATAAGAGCCTTTTTTAGCCTGATACCTTGCATAGGTATCGGAATCGTTGAAGATATGTGCCACAGATACTGGTGATATACCATTTTTGTTTGGGAAATATTCTCTTCTTGTATATAATACAGTTTATTCAAAAGTGGTGTCCCTATATTTTCATACAAATCCTTTGGACGATTGGGGTTCCTGATGTTTCTCTAGTTAATCGGAAAAACAATGGTGTAAGTACTTACCCCTGGAAATAAATGAAGACTCTCCGATACCACCTGTATGTAGGATTTTGAAAAGTACACTTGTTACATTTAAGCGAAATAGCTGGCAGCACCTTAGCTGTAGCTCTAATGCGCTATGACAACTGCCGCCGCTGAAAGCACTATTTCGAAAAAGATACTTAATGTCGTGCTACCTTTATTAAATTTTTGATGCAAAAACAATTCCACAATAGGTTTCTCGCGGAACATAGCAAAAGCAACTCTTAGTAATCTGATAAATCGTGAGTACAACTATATTGCGTACACAAACAAAGTTGCCCACAATTCTTTTTTTAACCCAGTAATGTTTCTTGTCGATCGTGGAATGCTGCGATGGCTGGAGGGTGGCTTGTTTCCGGTGGCTTCAGTGACGCTCACGACTCGGTGAATCAGTAAATCAATATATATTTACAGATTATGAACAACTTTTTACAACACAAAGAAGAAAAACGTCGCGCTGCTGATGCCGCTCGCGGCAACCCAACGCCAACGATAGCGCCTCGGCGCCAAGCCCCTTGCCGCGCACGGCAAGGTCTCTGCCCCGCGAGACAGAGTACGCGGAGCCCTCGGGACCGCGGGAGAATAACGTCTTGCTCCGCGCACGGGCTCGTTCAGACTCAACTTTTCTTCCAAAAAGGCACGCCGACATTCCGAAGGGAGGCCGGACCTCCCTCTCTCTTCGGAGTCGCCCACATGTCCTTGACAATGTCATTTCCCCAATTACCCCGGCGGCAAGGGCAACCACCCGTTCCCGCCCTGGGAACGAAAATTGTGTCTACTTCCCACGCAAGGAAATCTGCTTCCACTTTCGGGAGCTGGCCGCCGCTTGCCGCCAAAGGGAAAACGCGAGACATCGGGCGCCTCCGAAGGACACTTCGGGTGACCGCGCCGCTAATCCACGATTTGCAAAAAAGCTGCAGCGCATGCGCGCGCAGAGTTTGGTTGGAAAACAAATGGGCGTGCCGGATATTCCTAGGCTGCGACAGAGGCGCGGGAGCGAGTACGGCCGGGCGAGAGTTCGAGTCGCTTTGCTTACCGTCATGCAGGCCCACTGTGTTGCGCTTGGTTGCACGAATTACTTCTACGGCAGAGAGAACGCCGAGTTTTTTTAGATTTCCGTCGGCCAGGTTGTATCCTGCGAAAAGAGAAGCTTGGATAGCTGCCGTGAGAAGAAACACGGACGGCTCGCCATGGCAGCCAATTAAACGACCACTGCCGGATCTGCAGCGCGCATTTTGTCGCGGGTACGTCGATTTTGCAGCACCCCGATAGGGAGAAGAGGCTGCACGGACGGACAGCTTGCGTGCACGAGCTTTACGCCCACGTATTTCAAGGCAAACCAAAACTATGCATCACGAAGCCTAGTTGTTTTCCAACCACCTTCCAGCCTCGCACCCATGTTTCCAACGTTGCGCGATAGGTGGCGCGCACTATTTTGCAAATCGTCAATTCCCCGAGCTCTTTCGACTAGGCTCCTTCGGCCATCCCTACAGCTCCTTCGGCCATCCCTACAAACCCTGCTATGGACTTTTAAAACTTATTAGGCTCTGGGACCATTTTCTGTAAAGAAGGCATCATCTAAAGCATATTTCTGCGACCACGCTGGTGCCAAAATCGTGTCTAGAGTTTTGGTGTCAACTGTTTCCTGTCAAACGTTTTGTTTTTTTTTCACTGGTTTTTTTTTACCACTTTTCACCGCTTTTCGATACGAAATAATGCTCTCAACTCAACTCGAAAAGGTTTTTTAAAAAAAGCAGGAAAGTATAACAGTTTTAAGTGAGATTGCAATGCAATATTCCGTCTCGTCCCTCAAGCTTAAAAGAGTAATAGGGAAATGTATTCGAACAGAACGCCCCTTGGAAAATAAACCCGTGTCTTGTTTGTTTATCTCTTTGTCGAAAGACTCGCTGCTGGCAACCTTCAAACGGGGTTGAGAAATTCTCTTTTCGAAAACCGCTAGCCGCCGTCCTCGTCAGATGGCTTTTACTGGTCCCCTTTTCCCGCATTTATACATATAATCTTTGAGTCGTCCGCTTACTATCCCAATTCAATGCTTCGTTTATGCTAAAACGTTGGCTGCCCTGTTGGATTTTCTGTTTTAGGATTTATTTTTACGCACGTGGCCAAATGGTGTGCATCGAGGCTTGGAAGCTGTATATAGATTGACTTTTCCACCTGAGCGCTGTACGTGGCGCTTCCCAAATCAGATTTTGTAGCGTTAGCTACACTGGCCGAGGTTGAGCAGTTTCGCGTGGCTCTAATAATGAGCCATACTCCGTGCTGCGCAAGCGCGAGGAGCAGTGACGTCACACGGCGAACAGCTGGCGGGGCGGAGCCGCCGTCGCCGCGGGCTCCGCTACCCCCGCGAGCGCCTCGCCAATCTGCGCAAGCGCGAGGAGCAGTGACGTCACACGGCGCACAGCTGGCGTGCCGGAGCCGCCGCATGCTCTACCGCCACCGCACGCGCCTCGACGGTCTTCGCATTCCAGAGGAGTGACGTCATAGCCGCGGCAGACGCACTGACGCCGCCGCGTGCCCAGCCGTGCGCCTCCGTTGCGCAGTAGCCAAGTCTGACGCTGCACCGGAGCTGCTTGATAGCGTCTCTCGTTTTCTGCGCATAAGCTCACGCTGAGTATATCCTGGCATAGCCGAGCTAAGCCACCGCAATATTTTTTTTTTTTTTAATATGGAATTCTGCGGAAAATATTACGGACTGAAAACAACAATGGTGAAGAAAGTTGAACTCAAGTTTTAGAAAGGTGTGCGCAAACAGACGAATACGATAGCGAGGAGCCCGGTGTCAACGTGCATTATGTATGGAGGAATATGTGACCGGGCGACGCCTCTGTCAACCTAAGTGAGATGCGTGGCAGCTTGTAGTTTGTTGGACAGGCGTTGATGCAGTAGAGTGAGCTACTTCGGAGGACCTGTCAAGTCTCGTTTGGAGTGTGGGGATCGGCAAGCCGCGTTACTTGATCTCGATTATGAACTTCGTCGCTTCGTTTCGTGCTTACAGTCTGCCTTCGTTGCCTGTAGGTATGTCGTCTATACAAGGTTCACAAATTTGGAGGCACATCTTCGCAAATATGATGTTAAAAAGGCTGCAACGTTGGAGAATTTCGCGATAACTCCTAAACATGTTCTGATTAAACTCAAGCATATATATATCACTCTAAGAAAAAAGATGGTCTCAAAGGACTAACGGCAGCATTTGGACCTCTGAACTCCCATTTGCTCCCCGAAGAGACCATCTGGTTCGAGCGGCGTACCGTGCGCAAACGCTGAGGGCTAGCTGCACACGACCGGGACTAACAGAGGGGCGCGGGGAGCAAAAGCAGCGAGAGGCGCGCGGGAGCAACAGTGCGGGAGCAAAAGACGCGCGGACAAGATGGCGGCGTCTGCTGCATCGCCGATGGCCAGCGTTAGCGACGCACTTACTGTTTCGGAACGCAGGGGGAGGTATCCACAGACAATCGTAGCATCAAAAATTGCAGGAGGGGCCATGTTTGAGGGTTGGAGCTCACTTAATAACGATCGTAGCCTCTGTTCCAGCACGTCGTGGAAGTCAGCGCTGACTCGAGCGCCGCCATTGTTGATGCATTGGCCATGCGGCTTTTGACCGTTGTCTTGGCGTCCTTCCCCTTTGCATGCTTCGAAGCGTGTTTTGAAAGCGTTTATATTTTCTTTTTGGTTTAACTGGGATGAAAATAGCCGCATAGAACGTTTTAAAAACGTTTCCAAAGACAACAAAGGTTCATTCTGTGTTTTTTTCTTTTTGTATTCTACTTGTTTTTGTTTTTTTTTCGCAAGAGACGATGCGGTTGCCACGGAGACGCGCATGCGCATAGTGGGGAAGCTATGCGGGGAAGCGAGAACATGGCTCCTGGGAGCCTATGGGGACGCTGTTTTATAGACTGTCACAAATAATTACTGTGTGTACCGTTACTTCTTAGTAAGAGATACACTCCTTGGAAAGTTTAGCAACAATATTGAAGAACAATATTAGCGCCAAAGCAGCACCATGTTTGTAACATCGCTCACGGTTGACATGGTCACTGACAAAACGACTCGTTTCATTTGATCAGTATAAAAGGCGCATGGGTAGCTTTCGGTGTTGGCGATTGGATTAGCGTGGGACAATAAAGAAAAAAATTGTGTCATTGTGTGTGTGCTATGCGTGTGTCATCTGTGCTCCAACTCCTTGTCTATGCTAAAATGTATAATACGTGTGCAAGAATAAGTGTGCAAATGTGATGAGTGTGGAAACGATCTAAACCAGCGATGACATATTTTTTTACAAATTGTGAATTTGATGTTGACTAGCGCCACCTAGGTGTGTAAGGGCGCTATTTAGTAATAAATGAGGTAAGGGCGCAACATTTAGTCCCAGTGGCCTAAATGCAAGGTGCAAAAGTTCGTCCTGGAGGTTCAACTTTGAAGGACTAACGGTAGGGGAGCAAAGGTTGCTCCCGTTGCAGTTGCTCCCCTAGGGGAGCAATGGTTGTGTCAGCGCATATGCTCCCTTGAGGGAGCAAGTCACGCTCCCTTTTTTCTTAGAGAGTAGGTTGTAGGACAGTGCATTGTGTATGTAGATTGTAGGTCAGTTATAAACATTCCAAACGAAGAAGGAGGATTAGAGACACAATTGTTTTAGCCGTTTCTGAAATATATTAGTGGGCAAAAAAAAAGGGGGTTTTTCTTTCTGTGATTAAAAGCACGCCATATTTTGTAAGTAACATCCGCGACACGCTCCCATTAACACGTCAAAAAATGGCTGAGCAACCAGCTTGTCAGATACACGAATTTGTATACTTACCACTACACACACTACCACAACGGTTAAGCTGACTATACAAAATGGTACTCAAAATTTTCGGGAGTGGTACTGTCATCTCTACAAAAAAAAAAAATTCGACGTGGGCCTATTGGTTGCCGCCACCCTTAAAGTAGTTCTCAGTCGCACGTATCAACGGTCCCAGCGTATCTGCCATTTTCGGAATGCATCCTGAAAGTGAAAGTCATGTTTAGTGAGGACGTCGAGCACTGCCTGCATTTCTGTTAAATTTTGAATATTTCTATCGTGAGAAACCGGCGTTGTCGTGATGCACCCGCCAGTCACTTTGCTGTCAAAGTTGGGGGTGCCGTCTCCGCACATTCTCTCACAGCCGCCACAATATGTCACAGTATCGTAGGTGGAATTGACTGCTTGGCCTGCTGGGAAAAATGCATCGTGCATAATTCCCTTGATGTGCAACAATGATGACAGACTTGACCTTGCACTTCACCTGTCTCTTTGTTGTTGTTGCTGTTGTTGTTGTTGTTGTTTTTGTTTTTCTTTTGTTGTTGTTGTTGTTTTTTTTATTGGGGGGAAGGGGTAGAATTTTGGGAGATGTGTCGCTTTGTCTCAGGGTCATAACCATACCATCGGTTCTCATCACCAGTTGTAACCGTGGACAAAAAGGTTGCATCTTTACAGACAATCCGACCAAGCTCTATGCAAAACTTTAACATGCCCTGCTTCAGATCGGCTGTCAGGAGAATTGGCACAAATTTGGTGGCGACTCGATGAATGTTCGACTCAACAGTCAGGATCAGTTGGCATGTCCCATAACCAATTTCTACCCCATCAGCAAGGTCTTAAATGGTTTGACGCCGATCCTCATGCTTTCCTCCCCAAACGCTTGTTGAATAATTTTCAAGGCCTCCGTCATAATTGTTTTTCGCGCTTTGCCCGAACATTTTTGTGGCCACTCCCTGGTCCTTTCTCAGATCCATCATGATCATCGCCACAAGCCGCATACACGACGCAGCAAAAATCGCCGTAACAACTCGGCACATGCACCCCGTGCGTGAAAGTTTCCACACTGACTCACACGTTTTGCTAGTACTTCAATATACCGTAGATGGCAGCACAAGTTCCGAAGAGTATCGATACCACCTATAAGAAGTACATGGGATAAAAACATTGGAGTTTCATATATCAAAAATCTTTTAATGTGATTCTAAGGTAACTTTATTAATCACACCGTTTTGCTGGACAGCTGGAAAATAATGTAGTCGTTTATGCTGCATTTTGATTTCGAGGCCACTTTTAAATATGCGTTGCTCCTAAAGGGTGATTAATTCACATGGAGGAAAAAATCCTCCCATTCCTTCCCAGGATGCGCAAAGCCTCACGTAACAACAACGCCGCGCTTTTGCGCGGAGTCGCGCTGACGTACACATCCCAGGGAGGATGTGGGGGAGCTTCTGCTCGGGCTGCACAAAGGCTCCTCACCTGTAATTGGCAGTATTTTGTTCGCGTGTCTGGCAACATTGCAGATTTTGATCAACGAGATGCCGGCGGAGGCATCGGGATCGCTTAACTTGTTGTGGCTTGCGCTCGTTGCTCATGTTGTACGAGGCACCCGAAAGGACTCTTCGATATTCATCAATGCCGTCCTCAAGCCACTCACGAATCACCCTACACAAGTTTTCTGTTTGTTTGTTTTTGCATCTAGCAGCGTTGCTGCCATAATCGCGTGTCGCCGTTTCATGTACGCTTCCATTTTTCTGCTCCCGTCAGCGCGCACCGAGCCCTGTTGTCGAATGTGCGACCGTTAAATCCGTCTGATAACACTGACATCCCTCTCGGCTCCCCGCCGTCCGTGTGAATACTTGAGGTGGGGTTGAGAGTCCCGCTGGTTCCGTCGATCACTGACGACACGCACACCCCTCCCCGTAAAAACATCCCCCGTGTGAATACCATGGCGCAAGTACGGAAGGTGCAAACTAACAAAAAAAAGAACGTCGTTTCCATCTTTGAATTGGATACCACGAGCGTTGTAAGCTCAAAATACCTCTAGAGATGCTTTGCTTTAAACACTGTATCGA
>JAZHYW010048252.1:0-11548 GCA_037355805.1 Ixodes ricinus | reverse complement strand
TACATGTGGGAGCATGTGGTGACAATGGTGTATGGAGATAAAATGCTGCATTTCTTGCCTATTTATCCCGAGTTCTAGCAATCATTTAATTGATACTGTGTTTCGGTGATTGATTTGTTTTGTTGTACCGCCTCAGTCAAAACTGCATTTGTGGCTGTGTTTTCTTTAATGAGAGAACTAAAGACCCAGCCACACGCCTTAAGGTTCTTGGCGTGTGGCAAGCGGAAGAAATGAGAAAGGTGGTGGTGAATTTCTGCCTTTAATTTTATTCGATATACCAGAATAGTTCGACTCTGCTGTTTTTGTGAAGCTTGATATTATTTTGCGAAGAGTTCCACAGTGTTATTCGCGGATTTGCTAAGGTGCTTTTTGTTGTTTGACTGATGCTGATTATTAATTTGTTGAACAATTCAAAGTGCTTTACTAAGTCCAATATAAAGCTCGAGACATTGCGACGTTATAGCATGCGGTATTTATCCGAGTGGTGCGGAAAATATGTAGTTATAAGTACCGCCATACATCTAAACAACACTTTTGGTAAAAAGAAATATATATATATAGGGTGATCAGAGTCCAGGCTCGGTTTAAAAAAGACCGTAAGAATTGACGCCTGCACATAGAAATCGAAACTTTTCGTCAAAAGTGCATTTCACATGTTGTTGTTGTTGTTTTTTTGTGTTTTTTTTTTGTAAAATTACAAAGCGTAGCTTTCTTTCTGTAAAAATAGAAGCCAAGAAACTTGCCTGGGTCAACACGGCGGGCGGCAGTGCAGACGACCGAGTGGAGTTGAAAGGCTGCGCTTGGCGCACGATATTGATAGATGGCGTCGCGAGCAGCATCGGGAAGGTGCAACTGACCAGCAAAAGAAAGCAGAAGACACGCAGTATCGAAATCCGTTGGCAGCAAAAGCGCCGATCGTTATGAAGACACATTTTTCTTTTCCATTAAGTTTTGCTTTTGTCCGCAAATATTTTTTAACCAAAGGCACATTACAACAAGATTGTGTTCATTTTAATAAACCACGGTGGATGCGAGCCGCCTCGATAAGAAGGTAGCTCCATCTATTAATACGCGTGCACAAACGCGCCCCGCAACTTGACTTGGTCGTCTGCGTCGCCGTCCACCGTTGACCCAGGCAAGTTACTAGGCCCTATTTCTTACAGAAATGAAGCTACGCTTTCTAATTTTACAAGAAAAACCGACGTGTGGAATACACCTTTGAGGAAAAGTTTAGATTGCTACGTGCAGGCGTCGATTTTTAGTCCATTTTAGACCAAGCCTAGTGACTTGGTCACCAGGCTCGGTGACTTGGTCACCAGACCCTACATAAATATCTTAAAACATTAATCAGGCGATTTTTAAATATGCAGCCAATTTCTGGTCAGCGGTCTTATGTTTCGTTAAGGCAAAAGATTATGCACCATTTTAATTTTCTCGTAACATTGTCTTTAATTTCCTCGTCGTGTTTTACGATGCACCAACTTGGCAGTCAATAAATTTTATTTAGCTTCTACATCTGTCGAAACAAATCAGAATTTACATATTTTACACCGACCAGATATCAGGGTGATTTAAGCCCTATGAATCGTAAACAATCTCAAAAGGTTGGTCATGCAAATATATCAGTCAGATAGAAAAACTAAAACAAACAACAAGCTTTACGGAAATGTTCACCAAAAAATAATAATGTGAATAAAATTAATCTTACCTCAAACACATTTCCGAATTGCCACAAAATAAAACATTCTATATATTGTCACGAACGGGGGTGACACGAAGACAAGCAGTGAACTCAAAATAACGGTTTAATAGGCAAACTTGTGCCAACCAAAAAATAAGTAAAGAACGAAAGAGCGTCGAGGCAGGAGAAAAGCAGGCGGCGATTCGGCGGCGAATCAGACAGCGTGCGAGACTGACTCGACAAGGTCGCGTGGTGGCTGCTTATCTACCGTGCGTCACTATCTCGAAAGTTCGACAAAGAACGTTCGAGCGCCGCGCGCTCGGGGCGAGGATGAACTGGCACTTTCGAGAACAACAAAGCAAAGGGAAAGTTGCAACTAGTGCGAGAATGAATGGGAACCTTCTAGAAGACCGTGACCGAGCGTTGCTTTCTCGGCTCTGCGGGCGGCATTATCCCTCCACCAGAAATGTCAAGAAATGTCACGAACGGGGGGTGACACGAAGACGAGCAGTGAACTCCAAAAATAACGGTTTAATAGGCGAACTTGTGCCAACCAAAAATAAGCAAAGAACGAAAGAGCGTCGAGGCAGGAGAAAAGCAGGCGGCGATTCGGCGGCGAATCAGAGAGCGTGCGAGACTGACTCGACAAGGTCGCGGGTAGCTGCTTATCTACCGTGCGTCACTATCTCGAAAGTTCGGCAAAGAAGGCTCGGAGCGGCCGCGCGCCGGGGCAAGGATGAATTGGTACTGCTGGAGAACAACAAAGCAAAGGGAAAGTTACAACTAGTGCGAGAATGAATGGGAATCTTTCTAGAAGACCGTGACCGAGCGTCGCTAAGCTCGGCTCTGCGGGCGGCATTATCCCTCCACCAGAAATGTCAAGAAATGTCACGAACGGGGGGTGACACGAAGACGAGCAGTGAAACTCAAAAATAACGGTTTAATAGGCGAACTTGTGCCAACCAAAAATAAGTAAAGAACGAAAGAGCGTCGAGGCAGGAGAAAAGGGAAAGCAGGCGGCGATTCGGCGGCGAATCAGAGAGCGCGGGGCGAGACTGACTCGACAAGGGTCGCGGGGTAGCTGCTTATCTACCGCCGTGCGTCACAATCTCGGAAAGTTCGGCAGAAGAAGGTTCCGAGCGTCACGCGCTCGAGGCGAGGATGAACTGGCACTTCCGAGAACAACAAAGCAAAGGGAAAGTTACAACTAGTGCGAGAATGAATGGGAATCTTCTAGAAGACCGTGACCGAGCGTTGCTTTCTCGGCCTCTGCGGGCGGCATTATCCCTTCCGAATCGCAGACGTGTCACGAACGGGGGCGACACGAAGACGCAGCAGTGAACTCAAAAATAACGGCTTAACAGGCGTAACTTGTGCCAAATCCAAAAATAAGTAAAGAACGCAAGAGCGCCGAGGCAGGAGAAAAAGTACAGGGCGAAGCGATTCGGCGGCGACTCAGAGAGCGTGCAGAGACTGACTCGACAAGGTCGCGTGGGTAGCTGCGTTATCTACCGCGCAAAGCGCCACTATCTCGAAAGTTCGGCAAAGAAGGTTCGAGCGTCGCGCGCTCGGGGCGAGGATGAACTCGGCACTTTCGAGAACAACAAAGCAAAGGGAGCGTTACAACTACCGTAATATCCTCGAGTCATCGCCCATCCCCGAGTCATCGCCCACCCCAATTTTTGGGCCAATATCGATTTCTAAAAAAACACCGAGTCATCGCCCACCCCTTCAAATACCCCAACGCGGACTCCGCAATCTGCAAACACTCATCCTACCCAAACGACGCGGCCGCGGACCTTACAGTTGGAGGACGTCCGTGACAAAGTAAAACGGAGAGAAAGGCGCCTCTCTTTGCTTACGCATTTTTCGCGTGAGCGACTCTGAAGTGGTAGTGTATCCATGCGAAAAGAAAACGATGAAGATAACAAAATAAAAGTTTGTTTTGCTTACGAAAATATCGATCTGACAAAAAAAAAAAGAAAAAGAATCGGAAAGATAACACAACTGCATTAACTCCAGCTGTGGAATCGCGAGGTAAGCATACGCCCCATATTTTGGGATGTAACCGCGAGTGCAAGGTCGAAGTCTGTCTCCGCCGAAGGCAAGGTCGCCGCGAACCTCGCTCCTTCTCCCCGCACATCGCGACCGCGGTTGTGCAATGTTCAGACAAAGCCAACAGGTAAATAAAGTTTTTCTGGAACGCCCCACAGATGTTAGCAGAGCGTCCCAAACCCCTATTGATAGCACGCCGGCACGGACGCACGCATGGCCGCAAAAAGCAAGAAAGTTGTGCAAGAGCTTGCGATTGACAAGGCGCCCGACTGGCTTCAACGCCAAAGTATTTGCCACGCGATCGCCGGCTTTTCCGCTTTCCCAGCATCGCTCTTTCGTCGCTTTGGTCCGCCCGCTCGCTCACTCGTTGCGCCGGTTGGTTTTTCTATTTTCTTTGCAGAATTTTCTTTTTTTCTCTTTTTTTTACTAACAAGGAGAACATAGTGGTGACGTGTTTTCACGAACAAACGCTCGTGCTCTATGTAGACTCGGCATGCTCTAGCGCTGTATGCAAGCAACGGACTTCGCGGTAGTAAAACATTCTTTCGCGAGCATTTTTTCTCTATAAAACAATAAAACTAAATCGAGTTTTGAGTTTAATGTATCTGCTGCGTAGCAGCGCTAGATACGGAGAGACAACTGGGCGGCTTTCTCCGCTTTATTAACTTTTTGTGCTCACCCACCGATACATGGCCCAGCCCACTTTTTCTATGAATTTCAGGCAGCAGGGGGGTGGGCGATGACTCGGGATATTACGGTAGTGCGAGAATGAATGGGAATCTTCTAGAAGACCGTGACCGAGCTGCTGCTTTCTCGGCTCTGCGGGCGGCAATATACACATATTAATTTTTAAAAAAACTAAGGACAGACAGGGCTCTAACAAATGCTCATCACAATGATTAGCACATTGTGACAGAAGTCAACCCGAAAACTTGTTGTGCAGGCGCCTTCTGCGCCAGAGTGCATTCAATAATTATCCAGCATATGCCCGGAGCATTATGTCCACAATATAAAAGAACAGCTCAGTTCTACATCAGACAAACCAGTTATTACGTTTTCAATATATTCAGGGATGAACCGCAGTCAAACAACCCAGCGCCACGTTTGGCAGTTAGCAAAGAGGAAGAGGGCAGAACAAGCAGACAAGGCGCAGGTGACCGCCCATCATTGCGCTTTTTGCCGGTGGAGGCGCCGAATCTTGCCCGAATGTGGTGCCTCCTAGACATGAGCTTTGGGGCTATAACGATGATAATCCCCGGAGAAGGGGAACAAGGGGGACAAAGGAAAACCCACAAACCTCCAAACACAGCTAGGTGACTGGTGCACGTTTGCTCTACTGAGCTCACTGGAAATATAGAGAGGCTCCTGGTTCGATACCAGGACCAGGCGGATTTTTCTCAGTCGCACCCAGTCACTTAGCTACATTTGATCCAATGTTGGAACAACTCAGTTGGGAAACTGCCATAGAACCTGCTTCCCAAAAGTGGCTTCGATTCCACACCCGAGAACCAAACCAATGGCATCTCAACGCCACTATTCTCCCGTAGCGGCCACTCTGGGAACTGCCCGTCTGCATGTGTCGGTTCAGGTTGTCATGTCGAGCTGCGCAAGAGACGGTGTCCATCTTGCACTGCCATTTCGCGGTAGCTACATAAACAAACTTTCCCGTTTTGACTCGTCGCTAAAAGGTGCACCGTATTGTATTTAGTTTGGTCTTGGTGGACGCGAGGGGCGAGTTTCCAACTGTGTGGCTTAGTAACGTTGGTTTGGTGGTTCCTCTTGTCCAGCTTTGCTTGCACCTTTTGCAAATTGCAATATAAACCTACACCCGCAGCCATCAGATGGTTGTGGGAGAGATGTGAAGAAAACAAGCAAAAAACATAAGGAAAAAACGAAGAAAGAGGGGGGAAGGGGGTACAGCGCATTTTCAGATCAGGGGTCAGTTGGGAAATCCCCCGGGAGGAGGCGGCTCCATTTCGTAACGCCTCGTGAGCTTGCCAAGCAAGAGTTTGGCCAGTTTATGACCTTCGCCGCCATCACACCCCCCCTCCCCCCGATGAGTGAGCCAATCAGCTCCTGCGGTGCACCGGTAAGCGCCAGCCCATGCGCCGTGAACTCCCGGCTGCTACCCGCGAAGCTGAGCGGGAGGCCGCCATTCTTGATTAACTCTCGCCCGGTGTGAAAGCATGGGATCGGCACCCAAATTTCAGTTTTTTCCTTTTTATATTGCTGGCTCTGGTAAAAAAATGATATACTGTTATTTCTCGGTGGGTTAAAAAGCTAACAAAATGAAGTTTTCTCGACGTTTGACTGCAAAATTTTATTCGGACGAAAAGAGCGTCAGCTTGGTAAGTGGGCGACAACGCGAAGCCCCGGGCCGAGTGCTCTACGCTCAAAGAGTGTTCTGTCAAAATGGCTGTAATTTCCTCTCTTTGCTCCCTCCTTCCCCCCTGTCTCCTTTTCGTTAAGCTTCCTCCTCTCCTCTACTTTCCTCATTTCCAGCGCCTTCGTCAGCTACTGCACCCACTGGCCAGTCTCCTCAACATACGGCTCTGGTAACAGTGGCCAAGCGCCCTGTGCCAGCAACCTGCGGCAACAGGCTGCCGCCCCGTTGCTACCTACGCCAGTGCAGAGTCGGGCGCATTGGAAATCGGCGAACGGACGAGCGTTAACCGGGGCTTCCCGCGGCCATGGATGCTTTGCTCCGCTCATGTGACTGAATTCGCGAATGGCAGCACCGGGAGCATTATCGAAGAACTCAATGTTGCAATTTAAGCGCCCGCGTGGTCACGGTATGACGGGGCACGCATCTAAAGGGCAACTCCGGCCGATCTTCGGCTAAACTTTAGCTTACATGTGCATTCCATTTCACAAAGTACTACTCAACAGCTCTACGTCTTCGGATTCGCGAAATGTTGAATATTATTTGCGTAATCTTAATTTAAACATCAGCTGAAACCGAAACCGAAACTTCGGTTGCGTCAGGCAACATTGGTCTCGTGACCTCAGAGAGTCATGGCCACGCCACGCCGGAACCACGCGGTCTTGTGACGTTCGTAGGGGCGAGGTACAGGACACGCGACGCGGGCAGGTCGCTTCGCATGGCGTGGATGGTGATGGCCCGGGGGAGAGGGGGAAGGGGAGAACACGAAAGAGGAGAGGGGGGAGCGGAGAAACCGGACATGCGATAAACGCGCAGTGGCAGCGCAAACTAGCGCATCCGCGTTACGGTGATCACGTGGACGCCGTAGAGCCAACACCGGGAGGAGAAACTCATGACGTCATCGTTCAATTTCGCCTGAGAAGCAAAAACAACCAAAACGTGAGAATGACGTAGTCATGCCTTTGGCGTAGTGGTTCAACGTTGGCCGCTCCAACTCCGTCGCATTGACTGCGCTGACGATTGCGCCTCACGTCGCACGCTAGAGTTGGCAGATTTCGGCGACTTGGCTCGTTTGAAAGTTTGCTGGCCAGTTTATTAAATATATAGACGGAATTAGATCGTAATATTTGACATGAGGTCTTCCTATATGATACTGAAGAGGGCTGCATAGTTTTCTAAATATCAAAAATGAAGCGGAGCTGTCGTCTTTAAAAGCATGCTTCAAAGGCACCGGCAGTGCAGTACTCGAAACACGGTAACAGTTTCCTAAAAGTCCCTAGTGTTCCTTATCAGCGCCCTATTTCATTAACCAGACGCGCAAGCAGAAAATTCTATTATATGACCAAATGCTTTCAGGCATGCCCCAGAGAAAATTGCTAAAACCACGGGCAGGTACACTTCGTGGCAAGAAAACATTTTATACTGTAGTAGCATTTTACTTTTTTGCTTTCAAGTGCGCACACTCTCTTAAATACACTTCGTTCAGAGGTAATTATTTGCTTTACAACTCCTACGGCGGCTTAATTGGCCACATGCCAACGTCTTCGAGCAGGAGGCTAGCAGACGATGCGCAAAGGATTGATCCTATCGGAACCGCAGTGCCACCGCTCAGCCGGCTACTGTGGGGCACACTCCGTTGACATGGTGCACCCGCACTCTTTCCTAACCGACCCTAATCTAAAAACGTTGGAACAGAGTATGCATGCTATTTTCAGATTCTATATCTGCGGCTAGGGACGCAGCTAGCTAAAATAGTGCCAGCTTGCCAACTTTCACTCTCTCCCAACCCCCCCCCCCCCTTCCAGCTTTTTTTTAACTGCTACCAAGGCTAACCAGGCCATTATTCCAATGGTTGTACTTCACCACCAGAGCGGAACGTGTTTTACGTGCAGCAGTGATAGTCAGCCACAAAACACGGCGTTATCGCTAGTGTCCACAAAAATCAAGACATACAAGTTCTTTTTTTAACAAATTTATTGTTTTCGTCACTGTTGCGCCGCTGCATACATATATCAGTGATGAGTGAGCACATCTTGCGCAGCCCGAGCCACCAAAGGGACCAATGAACGTGGCAACTCCGAAAATGAAAATTGCAACGAGAATCGCACCACATGAATCGGGCTTCACAAAGAGTATTTGGAGACAATTTGCTGGTGAATTTATGCCAAGCCCACGTCCCCCTCTTGAGATGAGCATCCAAACAACGAACTATTTGCTATCTTTTGGGGCATTCATATAAAACATTAACCCTTCATAAGAAAAAACAAAAAACTGTGGCATTTTGTGACTATTGAAATCCACACTCCGATTGAAATGGCCTACCTGTCGACCACCAGGAACGAAAACAAAACTATGCCCCAGGTTGACAATGCCAATTACCTCGTCCCACAAGTTTCATGCTCACAATGACAATCGTACCAATCAAGTAAGATGCTAGCATACACATGACAGAGCAGGCGTGTTTGGCGATGAACATCGTGGCAGAGCTGATGGCGCTTGCAGAGCACCATGCGGCACCCGTTCATCCTCATCCAGACCGTGCTGATTTTAGCGCCACCTTTCTAGGTAGTGGAGTCAAGAACCCTACATTCGAGCGCAGAAAGAGCGCCACGTTGAAATGGATGTTAACGACCGTACCCTTCATAACATGCGGGGTGGGTTATCAACGTATTAACGAGCTCCCGACGTCGTCGTGACTTCACCGCGACTCCTGCTGCCCTCTACCGAGGTTTTCTAGAATGCCGCTAGCTTCATTTCGTGGTGATCACGCTAATGCAGTTGCAGACGCGGACATCAAGAGGTTATTCTAGATTCTAGAACCCAGGCGATAAGGTAAGAAAACTAGTTTCGCGGCTGAGCAACGCTCCTAGGGACATACCATTTATTCAAACTTCCTTCTGTTTGGACGGGCACACACCAAGGCTGTTGTGCTCGAAGACGTGGACGAGTAATGGAATCAAGAGGATGGTACCAGCTAGTGGTTTCATCCTGTTTCAGGTCTCGCTTATAAAGCGTCATGAACAGACGCTTTATTGCACAATGTAAAAAATCTGTGGCTCTCGAACTTCGAAATTGACATGCCCGAGGTTGACGTGAAACCAAACCCCAAGTGCCACCAAGTTCAATTTCATGCGTTTTTTCTTTCTTTCTTTTTTTTTTTTCCATCATACATGGTTTTTTCTGGTATTTGCTCAGGAATCGCATAAACCACCTGTTAAAAAGTGACACACACCCGAAATTTAACATCAACAAATGATTCTTCAAGATTTAAAAAAAAAAAGTTTTAATTATGAAATATTTAATGCAGCCCTAAATTTGTCTGGGTTATGAAAACCTGGAACCTAGAAATTAACCCGGCGTCGCTTCAGGCTATACTATAATTATATTTTCCGACGTGAAAATATAATTATAGTTTGCCGGACTCCTAGCTACCAGGAGTTTGACTCTCGCGACCTCTGGTAGCTAGAAATTTTTTGCCACTCTCTTGGACTCTTAAAACCTGTTCAGCTCTGTCTTCGCTTGCATTTTGCAGCTTCTCATTCCAAGTTTTCCTGCCTTTCCTGAAAATTTTAACATTATTTTCCTTAGGCGTGCTGAATACCCATTTTGTGTTCTCTTGCCCTATGAGAACTAGGGCTTCTAGCCCAAGTGCTCTCTAGTCAAGCGTTTCCGCTCTGCATTTACAAGAAAGGAAGGGAAGAACGTTGAACGTCCCTCTACACAATTTTGCGAACAATGACCAGTGTTCTGCCAGAGACAGTCCTGGAGAGTTGTGCCTTCGCCAAAAATAGACAGTTAGATTGATGTGGGGAACATATCAGCTACATCCTTTTTTTTGCCATGGAACCAGTGCTGCGAAAAAGAAAGCTCTCCCCAAAACGGGCCTAAGAACGAAGTCCTTTGGTCATGGTTGAAAAACCCGAGACTGCGGGTAAACGACACAACACTAAAAAGTCTCTATCTCTTTTGGTTTCTGTACGATCGTTGAGAAGTGACTCGTCACCGACACTGCTGAATGGATGTATGTACTTTCTCAAATAAACTTTTTTTTGATAAGGCTACGCTGTGCGGTACATACAATCTATTGCTGCAGTCCTATGCTGACTTTCATGTCCGAATACTATCCGAACATCAGCAATCACAATATTTGTGCGCAGGGTATATGCATGCCTTTAGGACATCATCTGTTGCAAATTATTTTCCACACCCAAGTACTTTGTCAATTAACACTTCTAAATGGGCAATGCAATCAAAACATAAAGCAAACATCCTAGTCTCACTTGTTCTGGCGTGCATACATTCAACAAAAATAGCTTACAGTTTTATGTTTTTTTATTTCAAAAATGATACAATGCCTCTCAATGGCCTCGGAAAAGTATGTACGTACACAGTGAAATGCAAAAACGGCAGGAAAATATGCGCAGGGACTGAAATTGCACCCAGTGAAATTGACAGTCCACACGGTTAGGGTTAGCTAGGGACGCCGGTGCGAGATCAGCCTCAAACCCGGTGAGTGTTTCTTAGAAAGGTGTCCAATTTTGGTCACCCTAGTTGAGGGTGAGAGCGTTTGTGGCTGCTGACTGACGTGGCGCTCACAGCTTCCAGCTGGGCAAGCATAATCCAATGAAAAATTTGGGGAACCGTTGAATAGGGAAATAGTTTGGTGGGATCATCTCACCAACTCACAAATAGCAAGAAATGTCTCGTGGCCTTTGATGTTCTTGTTCCTGGGGCTCGTTTATCCATCTGCCAATGTCAACTTGTGCACAGCAAGGGAACCTAAGGCTTACAAAAGAAGCACCGGCTGTCAATGCTTTCCAACGTGAGCTAGCAGACAATCACAATTTCAGCCCGCGACCAATCTCTCACTTTGCTGTGGTGCTTGGTTTGTAACAGACGATCAGCTTTTTTTTCCCAGTGTTAGCAGACGACATATGGTGCGCTTGTTTTATTTCTGCCCGTGAATGACGCTTGATAGGGGATAAACCGCATTCTTCGGTCACATGAGCAGACAAACGGTCTATGAACACTTCTTGGTTCCCTCTGCGAGACGCGAATCAATTTTCACACTTACGGTGACCAAAATAAGGACCCCTGGTGCCGACGTCCCAACTCTGTCTAAACGCTTCGCAAGTTTCACATTCGCTGGGTATTTCAATTTTGAAAATTATTTTATACTTTTCAAGTTGTACTTTTGTTCAAACTGCCGTCGGGCAGGTTGGACATTTGAAGGACCTTTCCCCATTCTGATAACCTGCTGTCATGCTCAAGTCCCATTTCCATCTTCACATCTGGGGTTACTTCACCTTCATAGCTTCTTTTGTGACTCCAGCTACTCTGCAAAATCCATTTAGGCAAGAGCGGCAGACGCATCATTTTGAAGCAATTTTCTTGTTGCATTATACCCGTCACACATTGCCAGACCTCTT
>JAZHYW010048250.1:0-25896 GCA_037355805.1 Ixodes ricinus | reverse complement strand
TACGTATTGCTGAGCGCCCCTAGCGGACGCCACCGGCGCCGCGCATGCGCGATCGGGGTGTAGGCAGAACCTCGCCGTCGCCCATAAACACACCATTGAAATGCGATGTGGCCGGCGTCAGTGTGAGTCCCCCCTGCCCTTTTCGCGTTCGAATTGTTGGTTCCTACGTCTCCCTGGCGATGCCTAACTACGAGGGTGATTCAATAAATACGGTGAATTTTTTGTATAAGGACTTCTAATACAGATGGAAGCTTACTTTTTTGTTATTTTTATTGTTTTACTACTTTTCCACATGGATATAATTTCTTATGCAGATTACAAAAAAATAACTGAGAATTTTACCGAGTAACAAAGATGGCCGACCAAGAAGCATGCTCCACGATTGAACAGCGGTCAGTTATCAAGTTTTTGGTTGCTGAATGGTGCAAACCCTTTGAAATTCATAGGAGAATGTCAACTTTGTATGGTGCCACATGTTTCAGCCAAAAAAATGTCTACAAGGGGGCTAAAAGCGTTCACGAAGAGGCACGAAGTTTGAAAGTGACGATGAAGTCAAAAGTGTTGTGAGCAACTGGCTGGCTGAGACATCAGTCTAAAGATTTTTACGCTCAGGGAATACGGAAGCTTGTGCACAGATGGGAAATGTGTGTGACAGTGCTGGGAGACGACGTAGAAATATTTAAAAAAAGTAGCTTCTATCTGTATTAGCAGTCCTTATAAAAAAGAATTCACCTTATTTATTGAATCATCTTGAGCGGCGTCAGCGAAATTACCGAGGCTCGTTACACCGCAAAACTTCGCGTGAATAATGTGACATGTGGCGATTCATTCCGCGTGGACGCCGCAGAATGTACGCTAAAGCCTGATTCGCATGATGAGATTTCGCTCGGAATTTTCAGTCGCGACGCCGCTCGGGCTGCAAAAGCGTGAACCGTAGCTGAGATGGTCGACGTCGATACTGAAAATCGCAAGCAGAATCGGACCAACCGACTTAGGCATAACAAGTCGGTGATGGTCACTGGTAACAATGATCAACATCTCCTTGTATCTACTGTTTACATCGAGCCTGCTTACCAACCTTCAAATTTAAGTCTTTGAGGCCTGCGCTTACTTCTTATCGCAAGTACCGGGCCAACATTTGGTCTACGGACCGGCGTCGTCTAAGAGAGCAGACGACAAGCAGAAACGTTTGAAAGAGCAGACGATAGTTCGAACAATCAGGCGGCCGTTTGAACTTGAAGACGCACTGAACGTAGTCCGCAGGTGGTCCGCACAACTTGACGGTTTTCTGGCGTTCATGTTGGAACAAAACAAATAAATCTGATGACCACAAGTATCCGTGAATTCAACTCAAAGTGCTTCCCGCCCAAGCAATTGTTGTCCGACGGCGTTTGCTTTTCCTTTTTCACGGCACATATCCAGATTCTCCGACGAACCGAGCACGTGAAAACTGACCTTCAAACCTTTCTAGACACTTTTGGTACGGCCCCAGTCGCGGCGTTTTGACGAGAAGGCAGGTTTTTGTCTGGTTCCTTTCAAAACAACGCAGGAATACACGTCTGGCATGGGGACTTCTGCCCACAGCCCCAGACCGGAAGTGCGACCGACGCGCCACCACCGCGCCGTGACGTCACAGAGATGAGTTCGTGTATAACCGTACAAGGCTTCACAGCGGTGCTGCTATATTGTCGGGTGCAACACTTTATGGTGTCTATTGTTTAGATTTATATGTGTGTTACCTTGCGTTGCCTCCCAATCACATGGGAAGCTTGAGTAATAAAGGGGGTATTTCTCACCTTTAGAACAACTCTCATGTATTCATAGCCTGCATTTCACAAGGCTTGAGCAAGCAAATTTTATCACAAACAACCACAGATGCACAATCATAGGCACAGACAAACAACAATTCTGCAACAGCGTCTTGCAAAGTAGCGGAATTCATTCACTTCCTCTTTCAGTTCGGGTCTTCTCTCACAGTTGACAAGTTGATCGGGCACGCCGGGAACTTTGGCGAAACTGCTATAGTACTGAGGTGCCTGCAATTCAGTGGCGCAGCCAACACGCACCCAGTATTGTCGTCGACATGGGAATTATCCCGAATCACTTCATCGTGTGAGCAATAGCTTGCACACCTAGAAAATACAAGCGCCTTAGTGCAAGCAACGGCAAGTGCGATCGAAGAGGCTGCGACAGATTACAAACGAATTAATGTAGTGCGCTCTAGTCATTTACCGAACTTTGAAAAACTGTTGAAACGCCATAACAGTACGCTAAAGGGCATTAGTTATACAGGCAATGCGGATAAGGTTACGCGTGTTGGTTTCGGTAACAAGTCTAGGGCTGGGCAATTGATCGATTAACCTACCGATTAATCGATTAACGCTTTAATCGCGATTAATTTCTTTAACCGGTTAATCGGTAAAAGTTTGACGATCCAAAATTAAATAAAAATTATATGCTTTCACCATGCAGTCATGGACGAGCACACCTATACGAAGTGAAAACTTTAGGTGAAGTATTAACTTAAGGTAAACTGTAAGGGGGAGATTTATAACTTGAGACAAGTGCAGAAGGTTACACATGTCTCAGCGATTTCAACGCAGTGCGAGTGTCAGTTTAGCCCAGCAGAGACTATTGTGAGCAATCAAAGGAGGCCGCCCTTGCCGGAGAATATGAACTAACATTTTTGCGTCATGGAGCTGAAGTAATAATATCTGAGTGTGAGTGTTTTTGCACTGTTCTCAACTGTATATCGAAGTTGATTTATGGTGAACAGAACAGCGCACAAAACGACGAGGACAGAGAAAAGGAACATGCACAGCACACAAGCGCTGACACACACAAGTGCATGTTCCTTTTCTCTGTCATCATTTTGTGCGCTGTTCTGTTCACCATGTCATCATACCAACTCGCCCAACTTACAACACTTCTGCAAGTTGATTCATAATTGAAATTATTGCGTCGTTTAACACATTCAGCAACAAAAAAAATGGATGCAATTTTTACTTTTTAACAATATTATTATGCATGGGAATGAACGAGACCGATTAATCGATTAATTAATCGATTAAGGGGTGGCGATTAATCGGGTTAAAATTTTTAATCGACGCCCAGCCCTAGTAACAACCCAACCACGTGAAGCTTCTCGAATATCGAAACGTCAATTTTCGAGAAGCTATACTCGCATTTTTATACTTCCATGCTTGTTTGACTACATTTCTACTTCTAGTGCTTTCTGCAAGAGCAAACAATGACTTGAAAAAATGTGGAACTTCCCATCCTAATGTGGCTCGAGATGGCGAGGTTGTCCCATGGAATCTCCCGTATCCAAGCATCGCGAAGATCATTCTCGTTCGTAAATCGGAACACAGCTAGTCGCGTTCGGGCATCTGGTGTAATTACTTTTGCACCGAGGGACGCAACATTACAACGACATCGGTATGCGGTTCTGACATCTAACGCAAAAGGGCGTGCACGATTGACACAATGACGCCAATGTTGTGAACAAGACGAAAACAGCAAACAAAAATGGTAAAAACAAAAAAAAACGCGCGCGTTTTATATATATATATATATATATATATATATATATATATATATATATATATATATATATATATATATATATATATATATATATATAAATGTTGAATGCCGACGGATGCGCATTCGGCACCCCGTTGCTCTGACGATAAGTCGCCCGGGCAGCGTGGCGTGACCGCGTGACTCTGCAAGGAAAGGGGTGGCGCATTGCGTTGAAGGCGACGTCCCACGCAATTAGACATTAGGCCGTCTTCTCTGACGTAGTTTCACGGCTTCTCTACTAGCGCTCCGGGTTTGTATAAGGAGGTGTTGCCTATGCCATAGCCTCCTCTATACTGGCTAAGCCTGGCACATCGCCACGAGAAGCGGCCGCCAAATTTCAAAAGGTATAGCGGCAGACAACGAATGAGAGGAGAGCCACGTGACGGGCGCCCCGCTGCGGCGAGACGCCGAAACACACTTCTCCCGAGCGATGGAATGTCCGCACGTGAAACTCGCGTTCTTCGCGCTACCCCTTCTTTTCTCGTCGGGCTTGAAAACCATGTTTCGGGTCCTCGCCGCTGCAAAAGCAGTGCGCTGACGCCCAGGTTCCCCGAGAAATGTTCTGTGCTGCCAGATCCTCGCGCTCCGAATCTGCGACAGGGAACTCTATGGGTCCTTCGTCGAACTGCCGGACTTTGTGAGTATAGATGAGGCTATGCCCATGCAAAGGTTAAGAAGAAAAGGACGTCACGAAATAATCGCTTCTTTTTTTCGGGGGGGGGGTACTTAAAGGAGTGCTAATACAATTAAAATTACACTCACAATCATTCGACCAAACGCGATGAAAAGCGGTAGCTTTAAAAGAACATCGTTAGTGAAACAAATTAGGAAAGCAATTGGTACGGTGACGAATGGGCTTTTAACGTGCACCACGCACGTTAAAGACCTAATTTTTTATTAAAGAAATGTAATAAAGAATTATATAATGGCCATACGTTATTTTTATAGATAGATGATGCCTAATATTGCCCGATGAAAAAACTAGAACAATGTGTCTTGGCTTTATTCTCGTAACCTTCTTAAAAGCAACGCTGATGGTACCCCTTACTAAAAACAAATAAGACAAAACGTTTTATTTTGCACTAAGAGACCAGGCAAAAAATGAAAGCCGTTTACAACTCCCTGTAACGCCGAATTAGAGCGCAGCTCTTGAGGAGCAGGGGAGGCACGGGGGGGGGGGGTTGGTCACGTGACCTCAGGGAGGGGGGGGGTCACGCGGCCTGGGGGTCAAGTGACCTCGAGGAGGGGGGAGTTTCCCGCTAAATCTAGCGGGGAAAATTTCCCGCCAGATTTAGTGGGGAATTTTCCCCGCTAAATCTAGCGGGAAATTTAGCGGAAAATTTTCCCCGCTAAATTTAGCGGGAAAATTTTCCGCTAGATCTAGCGGGGAAAATTTTCCGCTAAATTTAGCGGGAAAATTTCCCGCCAGATTTAGCGGGAAAAATTTCCTGCTAGATTTAGCGGCAAAAATTTTCCGCTAGATTTAGCGGGGAAAATTTCCCGCTAGATTTAGCGGGGAAAATTTTCCGCTAGATTTAGCGGGGAAAATTTTCCGCTAAATTTAGCAGAGAAATTTTCCGCTAGATTTAGCGGGGAAAATTTTCCGCTAGATTTAGCGGAGAAATTTTTCCGCTAGATTTAGCGGGGAAATTTTTCCGCTAGATTTAGTGGGAAAATGTTTCCGCTAGATTTAGCGGGAAAATTTTCCGCTAAATTTAGCGGGGAAAATTACCCATCATGCACCGCGCGGTTACGCCGACGCCGACGCCGACGGCGACGCCGCCTAGCCGGAAACGGGCGCCTAAGAGCTGCGCTCTAAAAACTATTCTGGCTAGAAACAAGGCAGAATGCAGTTATGTCTCCTCACACTCGGCACCACACTCTTCTGTACGCATTTTAGGGCAGGAATATCCGAAGAAATAACGGTTTGACCACTCTGCTCAGAGAGGTTCGGTGAAATGTCCAGAAATTTACACTTCCCACTACATTTTTTGTCTTTTCTAGCGTGGCTAACGAGAGATTGTATCACTTGAAAATGCTTCAGCGGAAAATACGTTCTCACACAGACTTCCTTAAAATATTTTTGTAACTTCGTTCACATCAAACACACAAAAAAATTATCGGAAACTACAGAGAACACGAATTCAACATCTTTAGAGTTAAAACCAGGTCGTTTAAAATATGATGCACATCGCAATAAAATTAGGAACAATACGAAGTTCAATGTTTCGTTCTATCTTCCACTTTTTTTTTTTTTTTGTAGATAACATAGGTTTTAGGCGTTTTCGAGTGGTCCATATTTAGGACCGATAAGCAAAAATTTGTTTTCGGGTTTCAATGGTCATTTGTGCCTGCCAGGCACAAGCAGTGGCGGTGCAGGCGAACAAAACTGCGTACAGAGAGGGTCATTAGAACTGGTGCGACTCCAACTCCCCTCTGTTTCGGGAAACCTTTCGCACCGCGTCTGTAGTACCAACTCAACTCTCTGATGTCACGTCGATGCGGTGGCGCTGCTGTCGGCACTGCGCATGCGCGGATGCTTCGCCTCGGGCGCAGCTGGTTTCTGCGCGGGCGTAGTTCCCTCACCCGGTAGGCAAACGCGGGCTTGTTTGTAAACAGTGTGTTGGTCGATATTGAGGTACGTTGGCGTACTTACTATTTCGAAATCCACTTGCAACGAATCGAAGGTCGTGTGGGTGCGGCACGCCTCTACCAAGAAAAAACGGTACAATTTTTGCGGCTTCTTTTTGTTGCTCAATTTTTCTGTCCATTTATTCAAAACCTTGCACACACACGGGAGTGTTTTTTTTTCTTGTTTTTGATGGTGACTATAGAACTATTCGCGATATACTGAATGTTGTTTAATTCTGGTCACACATTGAACACGTGTACATACATATGTATGTTGAATTAGTACTCCAATTGGTATCAATTACATTCCGTCATTCCGTTTTTAGGGCTGGGCAATTGATCGATTAACCTACCGATTAATCGATTAATGCTTTAATCGCGATTAATTTGTTTAACCGGTTAATCGGTAAAATTTTGACAAACCAAAATTAAATAAAAATGGAATGCTTTCACTATGCAGACATGGACGAGCACACCTATATGAAGTGAAAAATTTAGGTAAAGTATTAACTTAAGGTAAACTGTAAGGGGAAGATTTGTAACTTCAGACATTTGCAGAAGGTTACACATGTCCTAACGACTTGAACGCCGTGCGAGTGTCCGTTTAGCGCAGCAGAGAATATACTGTGAGCAATCAAAGGAGGTCGCCCTTCTCGAAAAATATCAACGAAAATTTTTGCCTCATGGAGCTGAAGTAATAATGTGTGAGCGTAAGTGTTTTTTTAACTGTTTTCAACTGTATATTGAAGCTGATTCATAATTAAAATTATTGCGTCGTTTAACACATATTCAGTAAAAGAAATATATATGCAATTTGTATTTTTAATCAATATTATTATGCATGGAAATGAACGAGACCGATTAATCGATTAATTAATCGATTAAAGGGTGGCGATTTATCGGGTTAAAATTCTTTAATCGACGCCCAGCCCTATCCGTTTTACATAAAAACGGACTGCAGACGACAACGAACCATCGAAACTAACCAAAAGGCCACGTAAGTGTCACGTGCGGAACTAATAAAGTCAGGTGATAATTTCGCACTTCTGAATCGGTTGGAATGGCTTGCAGCGTACGTTGTGGTTCCTCGTAACATAAAGGATATTTTTACTGTGGGCTATTCTGAAGAAAAAAAAATAAAAAGAAGAAACATTTAAAAAATAACAGCTTTAAATGAATACAAATTTGATTAGACTTTAGTGTGATTCCTGTGAATAAGTAATTCCTTCTTCACAAGAATTCTCCCCCCCTCCCCTCAAACCCCTGGCTACGCCAGCGCAGTACAGGGTACTGAACCGGTATATTTTAATCCGTCCGGAAAGCGACCGTAAGAGCCTTGAGTTCTCATCGCAGTACACTGTATTTCTGTTGTTGTTGTTGCTGTTGTTGTTGTTGTTGTTGCCGCTGCTGTCGTTGTCGTTGTCGTTGTTGCTGTTGTTGTCGTCGTCGTTGTTGTTGTTGTTGTTGTTGTTGTTGTCGTTGTTGTTGTTGTTGTTGTTGTTGTTGTTTCTTTACAGTCTATTTGCTGCATGTGAGAGGCGTCGTTTCAAGGAGCGGTCCTCTCTGCAGCATTTCGGGAAGACAGCATCGCTCAACAAATTTTAGAGTTCGGTGGTCGTTTGTTACATGTATTCAAAACGAAAAATTTCACCGTTGGTTAAAGCTGAAGAGAGCTTTCTCATAACTGTCTTCAATATATTCGTACATTCTTACTTCGCGGGAGAAAGCAGACATTCGCAAAAAGAGTGCGTCCCCTGAGAAGTGAACCACGTTGAGCCGGAATGAACAATCATTTGATTTTAGATATAAGCCGGCGACTGTGGAGCGTTCATTCAGCCAGACGTACAGTCACGAACAAAAAGATGTGCGGACAACGCAGCGACAGTCTCGCGCTCTTGTCGAGCCACTGAACCGTCGCCAGCGGGACGCTGTCGCGCAACTTCGCGGTGCGCCTCAATAGTAGTAGTAGTGCCAACTGGTACGACCTTTTATTCAAAAAATAATCCGCGCCGATTTTCATTTGGTTTAGCGCGTAACATCCGGCGTTAATTACCGCACCTTCTCCGTGTTAACAATGCCGTGCAAACATTTCGTATGCTACCCAAAATAATAGTTTTGACGTAGAACTACCAGCCGATTTGAGAAACGGGCCTCGAATCAAACTCGAATCAAACGCGACTCGAAGCTCCACTCGTGGCCGGTTATTCGCTTCATAAATCAGACTCACTCCAGCTCTCCTCGAATCGAGGAAATACTGACTCTTTCGTCGAGTATCTCAAGGTAGCTCCGGCGCTCTCGCGCCGCTCCTCGAAATTCGAGTTTGTCCTCGGGGGAAGTGGCGGCCGACAGATCATTCCGCGTGTTCGTCGTCTTCGTCATGAAAGTCAACGAATTCCTCTACGACCACCGAGATGAAAGAGTCCCAGTGCCAAGGCGTCGTTTGAGTGCCCCAAGTGCCCTGGTATCCCACACAAGACTTGGCAGAAGGTAATATTTATAAGGTTCTTATTGTGATAAGACAACTTAGGTAGATGGAATTTGGAATAGATGGAACGCGGAACCACGGACGATGTTTCTACTGGTCGACTCGTCCTTTCCGGGGGCCGTGAGCCCGTGACCCACTGTCGAATATTTTGCTTTGCGTTGCATAGAACAAGTTAAAAGTAAAATCAGAACGCGTTCTGGGACGACTTAATTTGTTGTTTTTCATCACTCCTTTCTTTACCTCGTGTGATAACTACAGGTATTTTCCGTTGTTTATTCAGTTCCAAATAGTTCAGCCTTCGGCTGCCCTCCCTATTATTGTACTGGACCCGTCTGCTCATCAGTATCTCCATCTGCTGTAAGCTCTAGAAAGGGAAATACTAGAGCCCTTAAAAGGAGGAGGAGGGTGACAAATATAAAGTCCTAATTCATTTTGTGTTCTCAACAATGTCTTCACAGTCATTTGTTATTAAAGAGTGGAAGTATCTTGAAAGTAACTAAGTTAATATGACGAAGTAACTGTAACTGTAAACGCGTTACTTTTATTTTTAAGTAAATTTAACTGCAACATAAATACCTTTTTGACAAACTATCTGTAATTGTAACTAATTATTTATTTTAAAGTAACTTACCAAAGACTGCCCATGACATCGCACTCGCAGAGCGATTCGCGGTTGATCGCGGATTCATGTCGCGATGTAGGCGAGTTGGTTCATGGTGCAATCGTATATAGACAGTGCGCAAAATATACAGACTAGGGAAAAGAGGGAAGGTGCGAACGGCACAAGCGCTTGCTTAGAAGGGATTTGCAGCCTGGTTGAAAATGACTTTGAATTTCAGCCTCGATGCTATATTTGGAAGTCTCTTTTGGGATCCGTTCTCTGAAACTTTACTGCGCATACTCCTACTGGCAAATTCAAAAGTAGTCCCCTATTCGCGAGAACAAAAAGAAACAGCATGGTTCCGCCCGGGATCGAACCGGGGACCTTTCGCGTGTAAAGCGAACGTGATAACCACTACACTACGAAACCGGCTTGACTCTTCCGCCTCTTCTCTATTGTCCTTGTCTCTATTTTTGGCGCTCTGTTTATTTCCGCTTGTTTGCGGACCACGTTGGAGCCGGCTTGCAGGCGGGTGTAGATGGGATTTCCCACAATTAATATATTTGAAACCATCCAAATACATGCAGTGTGTATACTGCGCGACACTGCTAGCGTGAATAAACAATATTAAAGTATTGTTGTTTTTTTTCCTGGCCACGTAAAAATTTTAATTTATTAAGGTTCTTGTTCAACTTACCATAATATTATAATTCGCTGTGTTAAGGGCTGTATTTATGTCTTGTATACGCTTGTCAGGGTGGCCGTATAATTCAGTTCTCAACTGTCATGACGAGGTCAAATATACTATAATACAATTCGTTGTTGTTTATTTTGTATCTCCTAGCTCACTCACATACAAAAGAAAGGTCGTTTAAATTTGATCACTTGCTTTTCTTCTAGAGCAAGACTGATCATAACCGAACGTGTGAGCAAAGTATTGGAGCTCAGAACGCTTGGTTGGCTTGGGGCTATCATTGATGGTGTGGGTCGTCCGCTGTTTTGTCAAGTTGTTTGTGAGATTCCGGCCTACGGGTAGCCTGGACCATGATGGTGTTGTAGAAAATTTGAAGTCGACGCCGCCGTCGTTGGGAAGCAACTTGGCCGCCAGTGCGGTGCAGTCCTGGATGAATTCTTCCCTCTTCTCTTGGGGAACTCGTAGAAGGAACGGTGAGGTTGCAATGATCATATCTGTGCCAATATACAAAGTCATATTTGGGGGTTTTACGGGCAAAACCAACGAGGAGCATCTCGGCTGGTTCGCTTAGTGAATGCGACCACCTGGGCCGGTTTGCTGGTGAATGGGGGTATCTCTTCCAGTGGGTAAAATAGCAGCAAGAGGAATTTCGAGGTCGCGTTACCGGCTCCGTGGGGACAAGAAATTAGAGGTACATAGCGTTCCAGGAATATGGCTGTCTTAGGTTCGTCCTCGCATCGAATATTCAAGTCCGATGTTGCACGCAGAAAGAGGGCGATAATTCAATTAATGACAAAGATGCATGCGAGCTGGACAGGAATAACGAGTAATATTACCTGGAGAGACAAACAAAGGGGAGAAAGGACAAACACAAATCTCCAAACACAGCTAGGTGACGGGTGCGCTACTAAAAAAACTCCGCCTGGCCCTGGTATCGTACCAGGGAACTCCCTATTTCCAGTGGAGTGCTCTACCAACTGTACTTACCAGGAGTTAGACGTCATAGATCAAACGAGTTTCAACAGCTGCCACCAGTTTAACACTAACAAGGGTGAAAGGCCTCCATTTCAAGGTTATGATGATAATGCAATCTAGTGCAAAGGTGCAAGCGAGCTGGATAAAAGCAACGATAATAATCCCTGGAGAGGGTAACAAGGGGGACAAAGGACAAACACAAATCTTCAAACACAGCTAGGTGAGTGGTGCGCGACTGAAAAAATCCTCCTGGTTCAGGTATCGAATCAGGGACCTCTCCATTTCCGTTTGCTCTACTGACGTCTAACTCCTGGTTAGCCCTGCTGGTAGAGCGCGCCACCGGAAATGGAGAGGTTCCTGGTTTGATGCCAGGAGAAGGCGAATTTTAGCAGTCGTAATAGCACATAGTTAGTATTTAAAGATTTTTGTTTGTCCTTTGTCCTCCTTCTTCCCTCTCCAGAGATCATTATCGTTAATATTGTCCAGCTCGCTTGCCCATTTGCATTAATTTCATTTTCATCGTAATCTTAAAATACAGGCCGTTTACCTTTGTTTGTGTTAGACTCATGGCAGCTGGTAAAACCTTCTGCTCTACTGACGTCTAACGCCCGATTAGCTCAGTTGGTAGTTCGCTCCACTGGAGATGGAGGGGTCCCTGGTTCGATACTAGGACCAGGCGAAATTTTTCAGTCACGCACTATACTCCGCGACAACTTTTCTTGGCATTTCCGGGGAGAGGAGGAGAGCCAGCGCACAGCTTTATTCAGCGCTCAAAATGGGAGAGGGAACGCGTGCTTGTACCTTCCACTGCATTCCCAAGAAAAGTTATCGCGAAGTATAGTCACCTAGCTGTGTTTGTCCTTCGTCCCCCTTGTTCGCCTCTCCAGAGATTATTATCGTTATAGCTATGTTAGTCTTCAAATGTACGTGAAATGAACCGCATTTGAGTACTTTAGGAGGACTGGTATGCAAAATTATTTCCGGAAAAAGTAGTTTTCAGAGAGAATTATGTAAAATAACAGGCAAGGCCGATGTCTGCTGAGCTGAACAGGCTAGAACGCTAGGTACTTTCTATTCACGGACCCTGTCACACGTGACCTCAAAATTGCTCCTGCGGCTATTTTAACGTCAGGGCGAGATATCCGCATTCACTCAGCGACCCGGCCAGGGAGTCTTTTGACGTTCACCCGTAATCTTGGCTACACGGCGCCTTCTCCCAAATAAGCCTCCGTCAGATGCGCTAATATGCGAATCAAAGGACATTGTCTACGCAACTCTAAATCGGCACGTCATTGAAAGAGGCACTGAGAATGATTTCAAACATTTGAATCATATAAGCGGGCCATTTAGTTTTTAGTTAGACCCGGTAACGTAAGAGCTTTATTTTTATATATATTTTGTTGTTCGCGACGTTTTCTTTAGACACACTCAATCCGAAGCACTGAGTCTGCGTATTTCAAAGCTGGCCTGCATTTAAAGCTATATATATATATATATATTTAAATTTTATATATATATGCATTTAAAGCAATATATATATATATATTTAAATTTTATATATATATGCATTTGCATAATATATATATATATATATATATATATATATACACCGACAAATACTTCTTGTTGTTGTTTTTACTGCGCTGACACTCATAAATGCCACTTTGTTCAGCCTAGTGATGGTTCTAAAATGAAATGCTACACTGTGTGTAGTTATTTTCCTGCTACGTTCTCGACGACTGTAGCGTCAATAAAATTGAATTGAATTGAAGCTGCATTTTTGAATGTATGGAGCCATTCCCCGCTTATTTCCTCCGCACTAATTTTACGATACGAATCCTGGCCGCGTTGAAGACGCTACATTAAACATCGGCAGTCACTATGGCTCTATTCATTGAACTGATCGGACGCATCCCGAACTAGATCATGAACCACCACGCGAGCCGTCATATTGCATTTCCAAATATGGACACGTATGCCTTGTAGTGCAGAGAAATCCTTACATTCGAAACATTCTTCGACTTCCAAATAACTTACGCTCAAGTTTTTCTCTGATGGCCAAAACCCAGTCGGTCGCCATCAACTTGCATTGTGCCACGTGGAATCCTAGAGAGTGCAGAAGGTCTCTCAAAATGTCGGTCGGCTTGTCCCCAGCAGCATTGGTGAACGCATCTTCTTCGAAATCCTGGAAATTACATATCAACCATCGTGGTCTTGTTCTATGTTTCTCTGCTTGGGCTTGAATAGTTCGGACATCGGAGTTTCATACGAGCAAAGCTTTCTTTCTCCAGAATTAAATTCCCATTGTAGAGTCGTACTGTACGTATACGAATGAAAGTGATCAGGTTACTTGTAGTCAGTCATTTTTTGAGTAAGTTTAGTATAGATTACTTTTTTAGAGCGGAGCTTTTATGCGCCCGTTTCCGCGTTTCACGGCGTCGCCGTCGGTGTAACCGCGCCGCTATATTTAGCGGGAATTTGAATTGGCGTTTAGGTCTCGTGACGTAAATTTTCCCGCTAAATCAAGCGGAGAAACTGAATTTGTTCACGGGTGACGTGACAGGAAGTCATGTGACATCATTTTCCCCGCTAAATTTAGTGGGGAAACTAAATTGGTGTTGAGGTCGGGGGGCGTAGATTTCCCCACGAAATTTAGCGGGAAATTGACGTCACGTTACCTCAACGTCAATTCAATTTCCCACTCAATTTAGGGGGAAATGACGTCACTTGACTTCGTGTCACGTCACCCATCAACAAATTCAGTGGCAGGAGGAGAGGAGGAGGGAAGGAGGAGGAGAGAGGGAGGAGGGAAGAGGAGAGGAGGAGGAAGGCATGCCCTCCACTCTGTCCCCTCCCCTCCTCCTCGTCAAGAACTGCGCTCTGGTTTCGCATTACAAAGATTTGTAAACGTCTTTCTTTTTCTTTTTTTTTTCTTAGTAATCATTTTGAGTAGACGTCCCGTTCTACGGCGTTTCTTCTCAGCACTTCGACGACTTCAACGGATGTTTCCGGCGCCGCAACTACCTTTTACACTAATAGAATTACTACTGACTGTTACTAATCTTTGCTTCACACTTATTTATTGCAGACATTTAGCAACGCGTCACTAGAAACGAGTTACTTCTACGTAGTTACTTTTTCGGTAACGAGTAACGTATTTAGTTACTCTCTCGTGACAAGGGACGAGCAAACGTACATAGTTACTTTTAAGACCAATTAGCGAGTTACGGTATTTCGTCAATTTTGAGGAATATTGACTGGTAGCCATAGCTGAGTACGTAGCCGCTGAATTACAACTGATATCCAGCTGACAGTGAGCTTCCACTGTTCCTTTGAAACATCGATTCCACACCAGCAAGACTGCTCGTCTTGGCAGCCTCTCGGTGCGCGTTAGTTCAGAGCACGCGCTGGGAACAGCTCGCTTAAATAATATATCAGCTCCACCACTTACCATGGTCACGTGTGCCCACTCTCACTTTCCTTGATCGCCTGGAAGAGTGGACGCAGATTAGAACTGGTTTGGAAAAGAAGAAACAATTCCCCATTATCAATCAGAAGCTCCCGCATGTTAGCCAACGCCAGGCGCTTGTTTTTGGTCCTCTCGAGATGGTAGAAGAAGATCCTCCTGAAGCGGCCCCACGTCTTCAAGGCCTCGTCGACGTCTTTCTCAATGTCCATGACCTCGTAGAGGACGTCCCGTTCTGCGGCGTTTCTTCTCAGCACTTTGACGACTTCAATGGATGTTTCCGTCGCCACAACTACCCTATGGTGTCCTCCGAAAACCTTGACGATGCTCCGGGTGAGGTCTCCAGCGCCACAACCAATGTCGAGGAACTGGTCCCAAAAGATGGTTTCTTTTAACTTTCCACGGAGGATTTCCTTGAAGGCCTTCTCGCAGTCGCTCCTGAAGTAAGGTCGACGGGACGACATCCAGGGTGGGAGGGCCAGCTTTTGACCTCCGTGAAGGTCATCTTGACTTAGAACGTCTTTTCGACGGATCCCTTGGCCCGCAGCTTGTCCAAACAGAGGATGATGTTGCTTTGTGGTTCTTGGCACACCGCACTCTCGAGTGTGGCTTCTAGTTTGTTCGTTTAAAGGTGCAGCACGTCTCAGAATACCTGACAATTTCCTAGTTAGCGAGGAGTTTTTAGAAACATCGTCACCCACGGCAGCTGCATCGGCCGGCTGACGTAGAGGTCAAGTTCTATTAGTGAAACTTTGGATGTTCACCAAACCAGTTTATAATAAAATTCGAAGCGGTTCGGAAATTATACGCTCTGATTTGACCTAAATGTTCACGGTGAAGAGATACTCTGCTATGCAAGCTGCAGTGGGACGAGTCTGGGTGTTTTCAGAAATTTGTTGCAATGACTGCTACAGATCTTGCACAGAGGATAACGTCGTTGCAGGGCGAGAGATGTTTTGGAAAATGCAAATGACTTCTTACTTGCTCCGAGCCTTGATTACTCGCGCCCCTTCTTTTTCAGACACATCGTGCATTGCTTTACGTCTATCAGTTGCATCCTTTTCAAGACTCTTCGAATCACGTTGTATCGGCCATCCGGCATCTCGATTCAAAAACCTTCTTCTTCTTCTGTCGACAGTGATGGCCCTCGGAAAGTCAGTCAGTAAACGTTTTATTATACTTCGTTTCAGCTTGGGTCCAGACGCAGCCGATGCTACGAGCGCGAGCGTGTGGCCCTGAATAGTGCTTGCATTGCACGAGCGCGCGTGCTTGGCAGGGACGCTGGAAGCCCGGAGCTCGCGCTGGCAGCATCGGCTGCGTCTGGACAAGTGGCGCCATTTATTGTTGTAGAAATGTTCGAGGCACGTGCCGCGCGACACTTTTGGCAAATTCATGGCGTCTGAAATATAGCTCAGTTAGAGTGTACTAGAAGGGATGAGTGGGGCCACCGGAGTGCTATTTAGGTACCTCCGCATCTGGAAAAAACCGGATAATCCAAGCCACTTTGCTGGTAGCGCCATCTCGGGCGCTACGAGCGAAGTGGTTTGGATTAGCCGTTTTTTGTGAAAAACGCCTTATGTTTCAAATGCAAAGCTCGACCGGCACACTGGTCAAGGTCATAGAAGCAATACAACACCGGAATATATTTTATAGCAACCTAGACGTCAGTCGTCACGTGGCGTGGCGTACATAAAGTCACCGCGACCTGACTTGTTATCACAACGGCATGGGATATCAAGACGACGCCTTAACGTCAACGTCGTCATCGACGTTGACAACGTGCGTTGCACGACATCAAGACTACGTTCTGACATCATATTGCACTGTCAACGACGACGATGTCAACGTTGACGTTGACGACGACGACGACAACGTCACGTGACGTCAGGATGACGGCGGCCTTGTCAATTCGACGTCATCAGGACGCTTGGTGTCAGTTCGTCGACGTCGTTGTTGACATGGCGCAACTCGACGTCACGAACACGTCCCGACAACTTCAGGACGTCGAAGTTGACGTCATCGTCGACGACGTTACACGACGTCAAGACTTTGTCGTGAATGCGCGTCGATGTTGATGCTGGCGAAAGCGACGACGTTACACGCCGTCAAGGCTTCGTTGTGACGTTGACGTTAACGATAACGTCAGGATGACGTTAACATGACGTCATAGCGACGTTTTAAGTTGCGTGGGGCGTCGGCGTCAACGTCGGCATCGACTACTACGTCCACGTCATCCTCGACGCGGCGCGCGACGTCATGACCACGTGGCAATGGCGACTTGATGTCGCGTAACGGCGTCGTCCGCAACGCGCCGCGATGTCACGACCGCGTCACAACGGCGGCTTGATGTCGCGTAACGGCGTTGTCCTCAACGCGATGTCACGACTGCGTTACAACGGCGACTTCATGTCGCGAAACGGCGTCGTCCTCGACGCGACGGGATGTCACGACGGCCTTAGGACAGCATCTTGGCGTCGCGTCACGTCGTAGTCGACGTCGTGGCGTCGTCGTAACGTCACGTCGTCGTGTAGTGGTACTTTGACGTTACCTCTGACGTCAAAATCATAGAAAATACAATATAACCCCTAAGGGGCTATATTGCCCATATGACCTTGACCTGTGTCGTTGCTCGATTGCAGGGAAGGTGGCGCTGCGATCGAAGTGGCTTGGTTCCACCAGTTCCACCTGATCGCTTTCCACATTTTGAGGTGCAACTGAAAGCATGAGCGGAGCCTGTAGCTCGTTCCACTTGTACTCTTCCTAGTACACTCTAGTTCATTGCTGCGCTGTGCCGCCATGATCTTTCCAAGGGCTGCACGTTGCACGTGCCTCGTGCATTGGCGAACATTGCGCCACTTTTGAAACATGAAGGGTAGAGCCGCTGGTAGAGCCGGTTGCAATCCGGTGCACGACAGTACGATGTTCCGAGGCATTTCATCAGGCTCCACCGCATACACGACACACTGATCATTGTATCGTCCGGTTCAAACGTTGCCGATACACCTGCGTTCGTAGCACTCCTGCACAAGCCTCGAAAAGCAGGCAGCTGCCCAGGCTGTCATGAAATGTTCTGCTCCCACCTGCAGAGTTGATTATGACTGCGCTGTCTTTGCCCACCAAAGCGCCTCCTCTTCTTTCAACCGGGTTCATATCTCTTCGTCCCAGATCGTGTGGTAGATCTTAGGGGCTGCAAAGGCCGAGCCTCTTTTTCCAGCTGGTAGAAACCGCTTCCTCAGCCAGTCTTTGTAGATTGAACTTGGAGCAACAGTTTTCACTTATTTTATTAGTGAGATATGTGGTTTGCAAACTGGCACCATTTGCAGCCCAAGTGGTACCACTTGAAGCTCATGTGGCACCACTTGCAGCCCAAGCTGGTACCACTTCAGGCCAAAGTGGTACCACTTTGCAAGTGGCACCAATTGACTTGCAAGTGGCAACCACTTGACTTCCAAGTGGTACCACTTGAAATACCACTTTATATTTTCACCTGGGCTGTGTTTCTCTTATGAGTGTAGACAAAGAGCCTTTTGCCCACCGGCTTCGATCCATGAAGCGGAGGTGGCTGTCATAGATAATCTTGCTGGTCGACTTCTGGACTCGAAGGAAGACCACCCAAGATCTCCCTGTATTGTTTTGTTGGGAATTATCCCTTGACAGCCCAAGGCCTGCCGCCGAGGCTCTCAATGCCGACGTTCCACGACTTCGCGCGACTGTGCCAGGGACGAAAAGAACAGCGTAATCGAAGGTATAGTCCAGATACCACCACTGTCTTCCAGAGTTCTCGAGTTACCAGGAATCGACTGCAGCTCCAAAAATTTCGCTTTCGGAGAATATTTGTCCCTCGCATGGCTGCTTATTGGAGATGTGCGTAATGTTCGGTCTGGTACACTGGCTCCGTGGTGTGTGTGTCTCCCAGACATTTGTAGGGTTCCTGTACCTGTAAACTTTTCCCATCTAGTCCACTGTCCAATGCAGCCCCTGTTGGCATGGAAAACTGTAGTATTGATGATTTCCTGGTGTTTAACTTAAAGGGGTACGGAAACGAAATAACCTGACCTCGAGCTTTCTACCTCTCACTTCAAAATCGACCAGCGAGGGGTTCAATGCGTCGAGCGCTCGTGACATCAATGGCTCCTGCACGGAGGGGGAACACGTGCCCCAGTGATTCGTACACCTGCCGTCCCCCACTACGCCACCTGTGCCTCCCAAAAGGGCGACCCCCTCGCCTCGCTCGCATACGACAACCGCAAGCAAACGCCAAGCGTTCTTTTCATTTTTTATTTTAGTGGGCACATTACGGCAGCAGAGCACAGCGCGTACAGGATGAGCTACTCGGGATTTCGACACCAGCACCAAGCGCGGCATTCAACACCTTTGGCTTCACACGGCCGATGGGGCACGTACTATACCGCTGCTTGGCCGCTGCTTTTCCACTGCTTAAAAAATAATTTGTAGTGTGTGTATGTTTATACAGCCTGAACTTAGTCTGCCTCAACGGACGACTTGTCTCTCAGCTGTAAATAGGCAATTTAGCCATTTTCTTTAACGTAAACCACGCAGTAGTGATACACGACCGCACGCCGGTACGATGCTCATCCAGATGGAAACCGGGGGTGGGGATTGAATCCAGGATCCCTGGGTTCTGCAGCGCGAGCATGCCATGCCATACACTTAGATTATGATAGCGCTTGAAGTAACTGTATCGAATAATGACACGAGCCGTGGGGTAGCGATTGAAGAAAAGAGGATGAAGTTTAATGGTGCGTCCCTTAAATAGCCTGCGGTGGCGCTGCCCACGGTGCAGCAGGTTGCCAGAGTAGCAGCACCGTTACACCTCCCTTTCTTTATGAGGGACGGCGAAAGCAGTGAAGTTACGGGTGCTGCTGAAAACGCCCGTCGTACCACAGCCTTGCGGGTGGTTGTCGCGCACGTGTTTGTTTCGCGGCGATTCCTTGATTTGTGGAAAGCTGCCCTGTCTCCACGGGCGTGTCTGCCACGAAGTCACTCTGTGCAGGCGCTTGAAGATAAGTTTCTTCACTTTCTGCTGAGGGGACGGAAGAGTAAGCACGTTCTATGTCACGGGCCTCGGGGTGGTCTGCATCTGGCTTAAAGTCTTCGTAGGTGGGACGGAGGTGCACCCTGTTCCTTCTTAATTCTTGTCCATCTTCCGTGCTTACTATATATGAACGTGGAGCCACACTACATTCTACCTGAGCCTTTCTGTTCCAACCCCGATCATCCCGGATTCGCACAACTTGACCTTCAGCAAGAGGAACCTGTGTAGATCCTTGATTGCGGCGCTGAGAGTGCTTCTGTACTGGTGATGGGGCCCGTGGTGCAAAGTCGGGAATGGGAGACCGCAATCTCCGTCCCATGAGCAGCTGGCTCGGGCTCCGGCCATCGTCCAGGGGGGTTGATCTGTAATTTAAAAGTCCAAGCCAAAAATCTTCGTTGGCGTCAATCGTTTTTTTCAAAATTCGTTTAACTATCTGGACTCCTTTTTCGGCGAGCCCATTTGAGCGAGGAAAGCGAGGGCTTGATGTCGTGTGTACGAAGTCATACTTGTGAGCGAATTGCTGAAACTCGTGTGAGGAAAACTGTGGGCCATTATCCGAGCATACTTCCAGTGGTATTCCATGTCTCGAGAATAAGCTGCTAAGCTTCTCCACCACAGCCGCTGACGTGATCTCTCGAAGCTTTTCGACTTCCGGAAAGTTAGAGAAAGCGTCATAGGCTACGAGGTAAGAGGAACCAGCATACTCGAAAAGATCAACGCCAATTCGATTCCACGGGAGGTCAGGAACTGACCGCATAAGAAAGGGCTCACTTGGCAGCCTATACGCATACTGCTGACAAACCCGACATCGCTGAACAAGAGACTGGATGTCTTCATTGATACCAGGCCAGAAAACTAGTTCTCTTGCTCTGGCCTTGCACTTGTTAATGCCGAGATGTCCAGCGTGAATTCTTTCAAGAATTATTTTTCTCATGCTGCGAGGAATGACAACTTTTGTGCCCTTGAAAAGAATACCATCTACTACTGTTAGCTCCCCTTCAAAGGCCCTGTATAGACCTTGGATAGGTCTCTGATGTTCAAGGCTATTGATTAGTTGAGCAAGAGTTTCATCACTAGCTGTCTCAGTTATTAGCTGTTCCCGTGTTTTCGGACTGACCATACTGTATTCAACCCCTACAGCATGTAGCTCAACGTCAGACTCCGATTGTACTTCCGTATTGCTCTTTGAAAATGCTCTGGAGAGGGCATCAGGAACGACTAGATCCTTTCCAGGAATAAACTTCAACTCAAAGTCGTACTTCATTAATCGTAGAAAGAACCTTTGCAATCGTGGGGGCATGTCACCTACAGACTTTTTTGCTATGGCGATAAGAGGTTTATGGTCCGTTTCTACTAAAACCTTCCTCCCGTACACAAAGTCATGAAACCTCTCGAGCCCGTAAGTGACTCCCAGGGTCTCCTTTTCAATCTGGGAGTATCTGGTCTCTGTATCTGACAGGGCTCGCGAGGCGTATGCCACTGGCCGCCACCCAGTTTCGTGCAGTTGCATTAATGCAGCCCCTAATCCGTTTTGCGACGCATCTGTCGATACTCTCACTGGTTTTGCAGGGTCAAAGAGCGCAAGTGTCGGAGCGGTCACTAGGAGTGTCTTCAGGCCCTCCCACTCTGTCTGATGCGCACCAGTCCACTCAAATACAGTGCTATCTTTGATGATGTCACGTAATAAGTTTGTTCTGGGCTGACAAATTAGGTACATATACTTGCCGATATCATTTAATCAACAAACGCTGCTACTCTGGCAACCTGCTGCACCGTGGGCAGCACCTTGAGCTATTTAAGGGACGCACCATTGAACAATATCACTATGTATCGCTACCCCACGACAAATAATTATTCGATACATGGTGTCAGAAGTGGGGTAGCGATTGAAAAGAATGTGGTGCGGTCTTATACCTGCAGTGGCGCTGCCCGCAGTGCGTAGGTGCAAATGTAACACCGTTAGTAACCAGATTGAATTTCGAAAAGGGCTATAACATTGTTTGGGATGACACTAAACATGGGTAATGAACAATTCATGGCAAACTTTGGTTACACTAAAATCCGTGAATAAGGGGCAGTACAAAAACTTCGGAGCGATAAAACAGTGTCCAACGGATGTCAGGAAAACCAAAGCTCTCCAGATTGTGCTTAAGCTAATGCTTAGAAACGTATTTTTACATCCGATACAGCAAAATCTTTCCGTGACAAAACTTCGGTGGCAGTGCAGGTGGCGCTTGAGGATTAGGGATCGCAAATAACGATTGCCCATGCGACTAAAGGCCGTTACTTCATTACATTGTAGTTTCAAAGGCCTATAGTAAAAGACAGCTGACCAACATGCGAATAGCTGGCAAGAACACATTAAATTTATGAATCGCTTGGATTATAGGAGATATGTAGACATTCAAACTTTTCGAATTTGGAATGCAAATATTCTTTCCTGTTTTCTTTTGTGTTTTTTTTTTTTAGTGGGGGGGTTGCTTGTGAGTGCGTGAATGGTGTGACCTTAAACCCGATAACTTTTATTTTCTTCTGTGTCTTCCTTTTATAATCCAATTTAAGTTTACCGCGCATATCAGCCTGTTGGTCGCTTTTGGAAGTACAAACTGTCGTTACTTTCACCAGCCTTCACAGATGGCGACAGCAGTGCCTTGCTGCGGCTGCGGCCGGACAAAAGGTGCTTTGTCCGGCCGATTATTCCGGTAGCTAATGTCAATTATTATTATGTTGATTGTGTGTTGTGTGAATGGTGTGGCCTTAAACCCGATCAATTTTATTTTCTTGTAGAACTTTTTTTTTACTCAATTTAAATTTAGCGCGCTTATGTGCCTGTTGGACGCTTCTGGAACTACAGACTGCCGTTACTTTCATCATCCTTCACCAGATGGCGGCAGCAGTGCCCGCCTTTCTCTAGCTTCGTTCGCGTTATCACAGGCGGCTGGTTTTTGAATGAAATTCTTGCGTGTTTTTCCTGAAGGGCTGTTTATAGTCCGTCGTAAGGTTACGGCAAATGCACGCGCTCCATCGCGTTTGGCCGACGCACAGGTGCGAACTGGAGTCCACACCCCGTTGTCATGTGCTGAGCAACGTGGCGCAGGCGCAGCATGGCCCACCGCGCGTCAGCGTGGCCCCGGGTCGGGCAGGGCCTGCTCTGTTCGCAACGTCGACGATCGCGCCTGCGGCGACGGTTTGCTATCCCCATGATAGCCCTCGCGCGCGCCTCCCGCCAGCGCGGCGATGTGCCGGAGCGACGCGGAAAAGCAAGATGGCGCGAGGGCGGAATGCAGGAACAGTGACTTCTCTCCACCGAGGAGGCCGAGACGCCTCATCGAGGCCGGTTCGAGATCATCCCCTGTCTATACGACGCATGAGTTGCCTGGAAGGTATAGAATGCTCGAACCGGAAAGAAAAAGGCATGGGAGAGGCCGTGAGGGTGACCTGCCGCATGAACCGGTAAGTAAAGGGAGCTGACATGCTCTGCGCCGACGGGCGGAACGCGCGCCGGCGCAGACAGGCGTTCGTCGGCTAATGCGTCACGTCGCGCTGCGCAGGCGCGAACGACGCGTGCTCACGAGCCAGTGGGCTATGACACGATTTCCGAACACTCGACCCCGGGGCAGCGTTGTACGGAACGGCGTTCCAAGGAACGGCGTTCCTGGAACGTTCCTTTTAGGAGGAACGAAGGAACGCCGCCGTTCCGTTTTGCATCGCTGGAACTGGAACGGGAACGCGTTACATTTTTACTGGAACGGAAAGAGTAACGGCGTTCCTTTTTTTCGTCCAGTGGGGTAATTTTTATTTTATTTTGAACAGGGAAATTTTGAAAGTACAAAGTGCAGGATCTCGTTACTTTTTTTGGCTACTAATCTTATGGATTATTTTGTGTGGTCCTCGCTTGCTAACAGTTTCGGGTGCAGGAGGAGCTGGTGGACATTGATTCTTTATTGAGTGCCGAAACGCGGTACAAGCGGCTTTTAGTCGTAGGAACCCTAATAAAAAATACACCAGGCGAGGGCTGGTGTGACTTGATGTTGCGCAGACTTTTTCACAGATGTGATTTGGGACATTTCCTGGTGTTCTGGTGTGACGCCAGAAATCTGGTGTTTTAGTGCGACACCAGAAATCTGGTGTTTCTGATGTGACACCAGCAATCTGGTGTTCTGGTGGGACATCGGGTTTTTTGTTGTAGTGTGATACCAGAGCACCTGTTGACTGGGTGTTGCTTTACTCACAAAAAAGAGGTACAATGATACGGCCTTGACAACAATGCTGTTGTCATATTTACTTTATTAAAAAAAGCAAAAAAGCACAACAGTAAAACATCGGAAGCTTTATTGTTGTAGGGAGTTGGCCGCGATCAACTGGGGTTTGTCCGGGAGCCACTGCCCTGCGTCGAAGGGCCGGACGCCCTGTGTCGTTTCCGCGGTTGCTGGCCTTTCAGCTTCCGCGGTTGACTCGTGTCTTAGTTATGCTCACATCCGTTCCGCCTATACCTCCGCGCCAGTTATCTCCTCTTTTAAGGCATCATATTCGCGACAGATGGCTCGATTTCCGTCTCCAGCTCTTTCAGGAAAGTCTCCTTAGAGTAGAAAGAGTATCAAATCTTCTTTGGAGCTCACCGATGCCAGTTAGATCCGTGGCCAGCAGGCCCGCGCACAGTCTCGTTGGTGATTTTTGCTGTGGCGGCTCGCAGGAGTCCTCTTTCGCTTCGGAGCGGTCGACGCCCTCCCTAACTCGTAGCAGGTATGCTCTTGCCGTTAATTCCCGGGTTTCGGCACCAAAAACTGTAATAATTACTAGCTTTCTTTGCTTTTTTGCTCCCAGACCCAGCGCTGTCGGAAGTCAGGAAAGCGCACCAACACACATCATTTCGAAGCTTCGACTCCAAAAGAAGACTCTTTTATTATCTAAAACTTCAACAAAGAATACTGGCGGAAAGGGAAAGGGGAAACCTCCGAAGAGGTGAGCCGGCGAGCGCCCCAAGCTGCTCAAGGCTACCCGGGAAAGTTCTCGGGACGAGGGGGACACTTCTAGAGCACGGCGGAGCCCGCGCAGCGGCGTCCGGCAACCACCAAGACGGGAGAAAACAAGGCACCCCGTCGGGGGACGGGGAGCGGCACACAAACCTTAATAGAAAACACGCTCGCGGACAGGGGGAAAAGTCAACAAAAGCCACAGCTCTGGCGTCACATCAAACTGCGTGGTGTACACCAAGCTGCCTGGCTGGCACATCAGCCCTTGTGGTGTGACACCAGACTCTCTTGGTGTACCCATCAGACTGATGTGCGGGTACACCAGCATTTCTGAGTGGGCACATCAGACACGGACGTGCTCGATACACCAGCATTGCTGGTGGGCACACCAGATATTCTGAGTCACACCAGGATTCTCTGATGTCACACCAGGATTGCCTGGTGTATTTTCAGTAGGGAAAAGACAAAGAAAAAGGGTTGTTTCAAACTCAGCTACTTTCTTTGGTTCCACTGAATCCTCATACACCCAGAAATCTAAGGCCGACTACAGCCACTTGTGAGACTTCCATAACTGAGACCACCACAGTTACAACGCTATCACAGATTGCCAGACATCGAACGCACACTTGTATCCAAAAATTAATCACTTAAAAATTTAAAAAAAAAACAAACTTTTTTTTTTGTTTTTTTTATTTTTTAAAAAGAACAGCAAAGCCAACCTTACAAAGAAGTAATTGTAGTTTTCAAAACTTGAGCTTCAAAAGCCCTACACTCTCCTTCACTTGCTCGTCTTGCGGACAGCAACATCGAAAAGCAACTGTTGTTAAGTTCGAGACAAGGGACTTTGTTCAATTGAAACGTGTGAGGTTGTTGTAAAACGCTCGTACAATGTTGGCTAAAAGTACATTCCGCTCGTCTGAATCGTCCACTACAAACATGAATATGGTTTAAAAGCTGAGATTTTTAACTTGAATATATCAACAAATGAAACCCTGCTACCGCTTGTTTTCTTCTCCTGTTGCCCTTCCATGACGACATACAAGCTCGTATGTTGACTACTAATAGAGGATAGATTAAAACAAAAAACTCTGCTTGATTTAACTAAATATAGTAATTAGCAAAATAGAAATGTAACGTATATGTAACGATACGTTCCATTTTTTAACTGTAACAGGAACGAGTTCCTTTTTCACGAATGTAACTAGCAACGGGAACGCGTTCCATAAATCAGAAGGAACGAGGAACGAGCTTTTCGTTTCCTTTTTTTGAGGAACGTGTACAACACGCTGCCCCAGGGACAAAGAGGCCCTTTTCCCAGCCCTGTCTACTGGGGTTGAGGCCGAGTCTCCCACCGGCGTCTAACCCTAGACGAGTGGACTGTGATTTCGAGTGGGTGCAGCCTGCGTAGGCGGCGAAAAACAATTCGAAGG
>JAZHYW010048249.1:0-22445 GCA_037355805.1 Ixodes ricinus | reverse complement strand
ACATTGTCGGTAGTGAGGGGCACTGCGTCCGTGCGGGCGCTCTGTCTGTCTCTCTCTCTCTCTGCTCACACACATACAAACACTGCAGGTCATTTATTTGGGGTTATTTTATTGCTTAATTACTCGCAAGCCGCTCGTACATTTTTGCTGAATTTCCATGAATAGCCGTCAGATTGCGACATCCAGACACGCCGTCCACGTCATTTGCCGTCATTTCTTGAACCATCTCGACATGTTGCAGGGGCCTGCAGCTCAAGTGAGCAAATCTGCGCGAGCAAATAGGCTGCGTTTCCGACGCGCGTTATCACGCTCTCTTGCCACTTTTATGTTCGGGTTCATTAGGCGCCAGTTTAGCAGAGGCTACAAGAGCGGTTTCCGAGTTTTCAGTGTCCCTGCCGCGCCACGCGCGCTCAGGTGTTTACTGCGAGCATCGTCAGGGGAACATGCTTTGCGAGTATAGCCAAACAGGTATACTGGCTCGCCATCAAGATACGCCACGTGGTTTCATGCAGGAGCACAATAAAGTTGAAGAAATGTTTAATGGGATGCTGATTTGCCAGCGCATGAATTCTTTTCATTTTAGTTTTTTTAATGTTTTGTTATTGCGCGTTTATATATGCTGACAGATTTTCGTATTCAAAGGGGTATCGCAAAATCAGAAGGCGTCTGATGGCAGCGTCGTGTTCCAGCCGCCTGCTCGAGAGCAACGGTTCATATACACACCAGGGACGACGCCTTCCACCATAACACCGAGGCGGGAGTCTTCGAACACCTGAGCCCTGGCCGTACCGTATCTTCTGCCGCTTTGCGACGCGCGCGGGTGCCTGAGCCGCACGAAATCGCCGGAAGATTGCTGTATCGCGTTGAGGCGGAGGCTGAGCATCCTCCCGCCGTTCCCCACCTTGTCGTTACTATAGGCACCGTTACGAAGGCCCACCAGCGAAACTGGCAACTCGAATCCTCTGGCACGCTGACCACACAAAGTCACTGACAAAATACGCCGCAGCGACGCTCAGCGGTCCTCTTCCAAGAGTATCGCCGCATTCTGCGAAGAACAGTGATTCGTTTACAAGCAGCGAGTTATCCACGTGCGTATTTCCTTGTATCGAGCTGCAGCCTAAATATTGGCAGCTACACCGTAGCCCAAGACCGAGGTGTGACGGTGGACACGTTCCAGGTGAGACGACGAAGCGGGAAAAGCGCGTCGGCGACGTTCTCCGATTTATTTGCTACCTGCACGTTACCGCCGCCTCCCGCGCCGCCGCTACGTTTATTACGCTGTCCTCTCATATCATATTCTCTCATTACCCACGACTTTTGTTTTATTTTGTTAGAGTTTCGTCCAGATCTCTTGAATATTAACGTCGATATATCCAGAAGAAAAAGCGACAGAGAGAGAGAGATAGAAAGGGGGGGGTGATGATGAGAAAGATATGAAAAGTTTCAATTTATTTTGCCGATTTACAGGGCTGGGCATATCCTCTGCGTCTTTCATCCTCTTTAATGTTTTACTCATTGTCGCATTTTTCCCTATCTGCGATTTTGAGTGGTGCGTCTTCACAATTTTGTAAATTAGCCCCGATATATATATATATATATATATATATATATATATATATATATATATAGAAGGTGTTTGTGTGTATTTATTGCCGTACAGGAGAGGTGTGATATAGCGCACTGATAAGGTGTCGATGGTGGCGTTTGCTGCATCAGAAACTGCCATGGCGTAATCGCGTCCATTGAGTAGGCGCTCAGGCCAGTGATTATCACTTGTGCCAGTTTATGTTCGGAAACATTTGAGTGAATGACACATCATATCTGAAGGATTGCTGTGCACGCGAAACGCGCCTGTAGTGCCGTCGTCTTACGGAATCGAGCCAAACAAAATATTGATGCTTTAAATTTAGAGGCTTGCCGCGCGTGTCGACATGCGTTTCTCCTGAAGCGCCAGCACGAACACGGCTTCGTTTCAGCCTGAAGCGCGACCAGCTATACTCCGTTCACTTCTGCTGAGACTAGCTCCGCCTTCAGCGAGCCGCTGGTTTCCGCAGTTTGCCGCGTGTGCCTGTGCGTTCAATCTGCGTTGTTAGGCAAGCAGAAAGCTGCGCTGAAGGCGGAGCGATACTTGCTCACTCCATGATGTACGAAGGAGGTTGTACGCGAAGTTGTTTGTATACTTCGCGGCTCGCAGTCAAGAAGCCCCAACGCCATGAGCCCGCGCGCTTCAGTCTCCTGCGGCAGCTACCAGCGTTCCAGTGTCCAGCCAGCGGGGCGAACGGAATATAGACGCGCACACGCCAGATTAAGCCGCCCTGTCGACCTTCTGACGCTTCCAGATGATGCTGACATACTGAGCTGGCAGCCCACGAGCCCACAGCATACAGCTGAGGTGAAGGACACGGGAACAGACGGCAGCGCAGCAATCTGTCCCCCCAGACAATGATATGAGCGAACGGAATAAGAGGAAGCCTGTGTGTCGAATGCGGAGCAGCAGGCGTCTCCATGCATCGCCGTCGAAACGCCCAGTGACCTGTTTAACTGAGATGCTGGTCAGCAAATGCGGACAAGAGGAGGTCGCTGCGGTTCAACATCGACCACCATAACGTTCCACCGCAGCGTAAAACGGTGTCACATACGAAAGCTGTTTCATCTTCGAGCGTGTGAAACCTTCCCAGTCAGCGGGACACGGCGAGCCATCGCGTTAATGATGCCTGTTCTCTGCTGCCGTTCCATACGAGAATCAAGAAAGCGATAAGGTATTATCAGAGCCGAAATCGACTCCCAGCGTCGTTACGCGGCGCCGATTCGCCGTATCTGAATAATGAGAACACCATTTGCGTTGCCACATCGTTCGTTTCCAGTTCATCCAGTGTTCACTCTTCAGCAATTGCGCATAATGAGGCGCAAAAGACAGTTCGCGCGTATCTTCGTGGACTGCTGCTCATTGTTACGCTATGTTTTCTCGCTCTCTGTCTGGGAAGGGTTTGCCGTTAGTGCCTGAGTGGTTCAGGAACGCGCTTAGATGCGCCATTAAAGAGTGAATGGCCTGCTGTTTAAGCTTATGTCACCCGGAGGTTCAGTCAGGTCGTTAATGCACGCTAAATGCGTAACATTGCAGCAGGAACGTCGTCTTCCCCTGCCGACGTAACGAGTCCCTTGCCGATTGCAGGAAAACAACGGCGTTCAATTGCTCGTAAACAGCGTTCAGGAACGTTACCTGGCTTCATCAGGCCACCACGCTGATTGCTTCCCCGCTTTAGGGAGCGCGAGCGGCATTAATGTCTGTTACGGGTTTGGACGGACGCCGTCCCCGGCGGGGAGCAGACGTGAAAGAGGCGGCGGTCAGAGGAACGACGAGCCAAAAAAAGAAGGAGTTCCACTGGAGAACACGAGCGGCACGGAGAACGAGCGCGCCTTCCAGTCCTCACCGCCCGTGATCGTCGATGCGCCAGAGTTCGCCCGAAAGGAGAGCCAATTGTGATGGGAGAGAGCCTAGAGTGATTTTCCCGTGCCTCCTATCATCTATATTACGAGCCGTTTTAGGCCAGTTCGATGCCGTGAGAACGCCTACGATTCGGGATACAGTGACGATACAAGTAGGCCGTGGCACAATGTAATCGTTAAATTGTTTCATGATAGAATTATTTTAGGAGATTCCGATGCGAGAAGATATGCATTATTTGTATGTGGTCCCATGTTTTCTTAGCGACTGGTGGTTAAGGCCTGAAAAATCCTCTGGTCTGGTATTTGATCCTGCCATTCGCAGGATCTTAGCTTTTAGATTTGCAAGGATGTTATTCTCCTGTAGGCATTGTAGCTGTTCTCCGAAGTTGTAGGAGGGCTGCCCTGCCGCCCTCTCTTCCCTGGGATCCGCCACAAGCTGCAGAGTTCCTCCACCGAGTTTCAAACATGGAGCTGAAGTCAGTAGAACAAACGGATGTTAGAGTTACACAGGTTCGAACAAAACAGATTTTCGCATGCAATGAAATTCGAAATGTACTACAGGTAAGCTCTCATAGGTTGAATATGATCTCCAATATCCATAAATGATAATCGCATCGCCTGTTTTAAAGCCAGGATGGCATTCTCGTTTTTAAACGCCCACCTGGCAGCGCCTGGCGTGCAGCCAGCGAGAGCACGTTCATCGCCATCGCATCGTCTCGGGACGAGCCGCGGCGAGCCGACGTTGAGAGATGTCGTGTTGTCCCAAATCCGTCATCGAAATGAGGCACGGGCCACCGCAACTAACTCAGTCGTTTTTGTTCGAATTTTTATGGGTGAGCTAATCTTCATAATCTTGTAAAGGACAATAGCGATGTTCCGGGACGCGCGAGTCTCGCAGGGATTCTTCCCCTTATCGTGATACAATTATCGTCACTCGTCAAGGGTGATAATAGCGATTCCGCTAATTGTTTAATTCGCTTCGTTTTCAACGAGATTGCTGTGCCCGAACAAATAGACAAAGAAATTGCATGAAATTCGTTGCAGTATCCCCTTAATATTTCCGATAGATATAATTATTTTGCGAAGCGCCCAAGGCGGAGGAGAATATTAACACGAGAATAAAATGGTCGGAGCGCCACTCGCTCCTCGTCTGCACCTGCCATAATTAATTTAATGAGAGTCGCACAGGATAGCGCCTGCGTTTTCATCTCCATCCTGGCATGGTGACGGTGAGCGGAAGAGACGAGGAGACGTGGCGTTTTCTGAGCTGTGTGCGTGTGAGTTTAGGCAAGGGCGAAAATACTGGTTTCAGAGGGGACGCGCGTGCTTGTAGCGGCGTCGGGTCGGCATTCGCTGCGAAGGAGCGGGGGTGAGTGGAGGTGTTGATAATGAGGGCCGCGAGAAGTGCCGAGCTGTTCCAGTGCGGCGCTGTCGCGCGGCGGCGTGTCCGTGCAAACAGCAGTGTACGCGTGGGCTGAGAGACGAAGGACGGGCACTTACGACGGAGGGCGGGAGACGGATATGTGCTTACGCGTGAAGAGCCCGCCTGCGAGCTGACGGTCGAGACCCCGGGAGAGGCTTTCCGTCACCTTCAGTCGAGCGCATGCTTTCTCGGCAGATCGCTCGCTGCCGGTGTGAAAAAACACCTGAAGTTTTCCTTTGCTGCGTTAATGCCGGTTTCCACTGTGTTTTGGATGCCACGATGGAGAATTACGTCTTCCTTCGTTCTCTGCAAATTGGTTACAAGCATTTCACACGTAATTATCCGAATGTACAATTCTATTAAATATCAAACACGGAGTGGTTACCAATTTTGCTCCGTTCTTCTTCAAATATTCCCGACACATTTTTGCAGCGAAATTTGTATTAGTCCCATAAATTTGTGTGTGTGTCAAAAAAACAAAAACAAAAAACCGTATCCCTGAATTTGATGTAAAAAATGCTTATTCTGTGCAAAAGTTTATACGTCCTTACTTGGATATACATTTTCAGGGGTGCATGTTATCATTGTTGTTCTCAAGCATTGCAGACTCATATAAATAGTAAAGGTTGTCCCGTAGACGGCGTCGCTGCCGCCGTCAGCCCCGCGCGCCTAGCTCTTCTTCTCTCGGGTGGCTGCGCGAGTCTACTTTTCCGCCACCCGGCGGAAAGTAGACTCGCGCGATAGGACCGCCACCCCGAGAGAGCGGAAGGAAAGGAAACTAGGCACGCAAGCGGGGCTTGGAACGACGACAAGAGAGGGCGGTGCGAGCGTAGACACGGCCGAAGCGGGTCGCACAGCGGCAAATCTTTTCAGAAACCTTTACTATTTATATGAGAGTCAACTGATCTTGAAAATTGTGCCTAATGATAACTAATACTACTGAAAATGTATATCCAAGTAAGGAGACGTATAAGCTTTTGCACAGAATTAAGCCGATTTTTGCATCAAATTCGAAACTCCAGTTTTTTTGTTTTTTGTTTTGACACGCACGAAAAGTTAATGGAACCCTAGCTACAAACAGCTTCGCTGTAAAAGTATTTTCGGAGTATTCGAGCGAAGGAAGAACGAACCAGTGTGTACTCATTGTTCCAATATTTAATAAAGGACAGAACAGTACATTCAGATAATTACGTGTGATATGCCTACTAACTTCAAAACCCTACAGGGAATCTTGAAGGAAGATGTAATTCTCCATCGTGGCATCCAAAACACAATTAAAAATAAACACAATTAACGCAGCAAAAAAAAAAGAAAAGAAAAGCCGTATTCGAAGATGATTTTTTCTACCAGTAGCGAGCGATAAAATACCGAAAAAGAAAAGAAAAGCGTGCAAAAAAATCCCTTCGAGCTGAAGGATGACGGAAAATATACTCCAAGTTGAAGGGTCTCGATTGCCTTCCGCTCACGGGTACGGCGAGGCTCTTCACGCGAGGCGCGAGCGCCTGTCGCCCCGCAGCTCCGTCCTCCCTCCTCTCCGTCGTAAGTACCCGTCGCTTCGTCCCTCCCTTCAACCCACGCATCTCCACGCTGCTGACGCACGGACGCCGCCGCGCGACGGCACGCAAGACGAGCTCGGCACTATACTCCGCGGCCTCGGCCAACATCCAGCACACACTCCACTCCACCCCGCTCCTTCACGGCTGCCGACCCGACGCGCCGCCCCAAGCACGCGCGTCCCACGCTCAGAAAACCGAGCCGACGCCGCCGCTCGAGAGAGCGAGGCCGACGTCCGCCAGCATCCGAGCGAGCCGACACACGCCAAGCACAAACTCACACGCGCACACACGAGGGCTCAGCAGAAGCGCCCGCACGTTTTCGCGCTCCCTCGTCCTCTTCCGCATCAATTTCCTGCGTCTCTCGCCGGGTGCCAGGATGGAGATGAAGGCCGACGCAGGCGCTGACGCCGCGCGCTCGTCTAACCACGTTTCTTCATTAGGGTGGACCGTAACGGAAGTTACGGGCCTTCAGGAACGAGTGGCGCTCCATTTCAGGTGGAAGCCATTTTATTCTCGCGTTAATGTTCTCCTCCACCTTGGGCGCTTCCGCTAAAAATAATTATATCTATCGAAGTATTAAAGGGATACTACAACGAAATTTCGGCGCTTATTTCTTTGTCTATTCGTGTTCGAGGGAGCAGTATCACACCGGACACAGCAATCTGTCGTTGAAAAATGCACGAAAAGGAATTTGAAAGCGAATTAAACAATTAGCAAAGAGAACCTGGTGGAGGTCGCTAATGCCCGTCTAGGCCTTGACAGGTAGTGACGATAATTGCCTTGGCTCCGGCCATCACGATAAAGAGGGGAAGGAGGAACTCCCCTCTCTCCGAGACTTCCTTTGCGTCCCAGACATCGCTATTGTCCCTTTACAAGATTATAGAAGATTAACTCACCACTCAAAAATTCGAACAAAAGCAGCTTTGAGTTAGTTGCGGTGGCCCGATCGTTGGCGTGCCTCGGCCATTTCAGTGGCTGGACCTGGGACGGCTACGACATCCTCTCAACGTCAGCCTCGCCGCAGCTTTGCTCGTCCCGGAGACAATCTACGTCACGATTGCGGCGGATGTGACGTGCTCTCCGCTGGCTGCACACCGAGCGCTTGCCAGAGTGGGCCGTTTAAAACGAAAAATACAGCCATCGAGCTTAAAATACAAACGTGCGATTGTCATTTATGGATATTAGGGATCATATTCAGCCTATGAACACAACGGGTACATTTCGAATTTCGTTGCATTATCCCTTTAGCGTCTCATCCCAACCTGGCGGTGGTTTTGTTCGAGACTAGTGGCAACTTCTAACATCCGTTTGTTCTACTGACTTCCAGCTCCATGTTTGGCTCAGTTGAGAGGGCGCTCTGCGAGCAGTGGCGGATCCCGGAGGGGGGGGGGGGCGACGGGGGCAGCCGCTCCCCCAAACTAAGTCGACCTCCCCCCCTCTCCCCTTCTCTTCGGAGGGCAATTTGACATGCGGTGGACCCCCTGGTGCACACAAAAGAATGGGAGAATAGCATCCTTACAAATCTTCCGCCCCCCAAAACGGACTTCTGGATCCGCCCCTGTCTGCGAGGGTCTTGAAGAGGTCCCGGGATCGAATACCGGACCAGGCGGATTTTTTCCAACTGCCAACCACCAGTCGCTTGAGGGCGCGGGTTGCGCTCCGTTTCAGCTCAAAGCCAATTTATTCTACGCATATCTTCTCCGCATCGGAATCTTTCCTAAAATCAATTCTATCGTGCCAAACAATCCAACGCTGCGATTGTGCCACACGACTGCGCGGCATGGGCGTCACTGCGCCCATCCCGAAGATCATGTGACGTTCTCACGGCATCGGATTGGCCTAGAACGGCTCGTAGCGTCCTCCGCGGTTCATCGTATAAAGTGATGGGGAGCACGGGAGAGAAAACTCCCCGCACTCTTCGCGTTTCCTTCTTCTCTCCCCATCTGAGAGGTGGCTCTCCCGCTTTGGGACGAGCCGACTCGGCTCCCAGCGCGATTCATCGACGATCACGGGCGGTTGCGGAGGACTGGGAAACTGAATTCGTCCCTTTCGTTCTCCGACCGCTTCGTCCTCTCCAGTCTCCCCCAAGGTTTCCTTCTTCTTTTTATCCCTCGTCGTTCCTTCTTTCCCTGACCGCCACCTTCTTTCCACACGTCTACTCCCCGCCGGACGTCGGCGTCCGTCCAACCCGCTAACGGACATTAATCTCTTCCCTCGCGCTTTCCTAAAGCGGGGGAAGCAATCGCTTATCTCTTGCAGTGTTGTGCGGAAAGGCGTTCCAAGGAACAACGTTCCTGGAACGCGTTTTTTTTTTGAGGAACGGATGAACGCTGTTGTTCCCTTTAGCGTCGGCAGAACGGGAACTCGTTACGTCCTTGGGGGAACGGCAGGGGAACGACGTTCCTTTCTGCAATGTGTACCCGAATTTAGTAGGCATTTAGGTTATTCATTAACGACTATTTGAACCTCCGAATTCAAGGATGGGGAAGAGTCCGAGTGCTTTATATTATTAACGAATTATCCGACGCAACATTTCAATCAAATACGCAAAGCTAACGTTAAAGCAACGACCCGTTCCACTCTTGGACATCTAAAGGGAACGCGTTCCTTTTGAACCACTGGAACTTGTAACGGAAACTCCTTCCAAGACTTAGAAGGAACGAGAAACGAGCTTATCGTGCTTATGTTCGAGGAATGTGCGTAATAGTCCCGCATTGCTGCTGAGAGGAGCACGCGTTTTGTCTTTGGCCGTCTATAATGCGCATCAGCTTTGGACGAGCTGTGCGCACGTGAGGCCAGTTGTGCATAGCGTAGCGCAAAATAGCTGACCTCGGGCATATTTGCGACTCAGCGAAGTCGACGCGCACGTAGCGGCGACGCCGAGAAGCAGAGCAGTCGTCGACTCTGTCGTTCGCTATCGCTGCGGCTCATTATAGGGCATAGACGCAAATATCGTCTTTGTAATTATTTTGATGCTTCCGCCGTGCATCTGTGGAGGCTAGGCCAGAAGGTTTCACTGGATCGCGCCAATACACCGACTACGCCAGGCAAACATTTAGGTCCGCGTGGAATCCACAAAACGACCTTTGTCCGCCATTTGCCTATCAGACGTGCCTTTAGCCTGGAGCGCAACGTCCGCGGTGCAGTGGGAGCCGCCATAACCGACATTCCGTTTTTGTTTCCTCTTATTCCGTTCGCTTCACTTTATCATTGTCACAGAAGGACAGGTTATTGCCACTATAGGTGTTCCCGTGTCCTTCTCTCCAGCGTAGGTCTTTGTGGAGGCTCGTGAACACCCGCTTCAGTGGCTCGGCATCTCATCTGGGTAAGACAAGAGAAGGTCGGCTAGGGCGGCTTAATCTGGCGCGTGTTTAAAGCGTCTATATTCCGTTCACCCTTAAGCTGAGACTATACTCCGTTTCGCCTTGTGTTGTACCGCAGAGAAGGCTAGAAGCGCGAGCTCATAGCGTTGGGAGCTGCTCTTGACGCCCGAGAGCTTGTGCCGCCGAGATGTGCCCTAGAGCAAGGTGCTCGCGCTTGTAGCCTTCTCGCGGTACATCATAAGGTGAAACAGAGTATAGAAGCTCCGCCTTCAGCGCCAGTTCGCCCTTGCTAACGCAGGTGTGAACGCGCAGGCACACGCAACCAAGGCACTGCGGAAGCCAGCGAGCCTGCGCTGAAGGCGGAGCTTCTGAGTCTCAGATTAAGGGTGAACGGAGTATAGCTGGTCACGCTTCGAAGCTGAAGCTATTCTGGCCAGTACAAGGCGTGTTCGTGCGCAGCGTGGTATTGTTTGAAACTTCGGAAGCTCACGCGTAACAGACACACGCAGTCGGCAAGCGCGCTAAAATTTAAAAGCATCAATATTTTTATTTTGTTTGGCTCAGTTCCGTAAAAGACTGACAGCACTTTACAGACGCGTTTCAGCGTGCACGGCCGAATCGGCGACCGGATATGATGTAGTCATTCACTTCCAAATGTTTCCAGGCGCACATAAGCTGGCTAAAGGGTGATGTCCTTTGTTTTGAGCCGCCTACTCAATGGACGCGGTTACGCTAAAAATGGCGAGACAACGATCGGATGCGCTTGAAAACGCCACCATCGACCGCCCTATCCACCGTGCATACGAAGCGTGTCACGTTTTATCTCCCTGTACGACGGCGAAACCACCCAAACGCATATATATATATATATATATATATATATATATATATATATATATATATATATACGAAGGTTACAATTTAAAGTGTGAAGAGCGCACACTTCCAAAATCACGTTAATTAGGGGGGAAAAATGCGACAGTGATTTAAGGCTTAAAGCATTAAAAAAGAAGAGATCCAAAAAGGGTGCACGGGACGAAAGGTGGCAGCCCTACCAGCTTTGCCTTGGGATCGACCGTAAATTAGTGAAGCTTTTCGCGTCTTTTTTTCTCCGTCCTCCGCCCCCCCCCCCCCCCCTTCTCTCTATCTCTGTCTCTCTGTCTCGCTTTTTCTTCTGGATATATCGACGTTGATATTCAAGAAGATCTTGGGACGGGAACTAACAAAATAAAGAAGCATAAAAAAGTCGATGAGATTTAATGAAGGAAAAATATGATAAGGAGGACGGCAGTAATAAACGCTCGCGAGGCGATGGCGGCGGCGCAGGAGCGGCGGCAGTGGCGTGCGAGGTCAGGCGGGCCCTAGCCGTCGTAAATCGGGAGAACGAGAGCGGGAGAGATCGACCGACGCGGCTGCGCGCTACGCTGGAGGCATGAACTCACCTGGGACGCGGTGGTCCGCCGTCCCCTGCCTCGGTCTTTGAAGCTACGGTGTGCTGCCAATGTTGGAAGCGCATACGGAAACGACAGCTCGATTAAAACAAAAATACCTTACGCGTGGACCAACTCGCTGCTTGTAAACGAATCCCTTTGTTCAAAAAAACACTGGGGCACTGCAAGTGCGGCGGTGGCCGGTTTTCCCAAAGGCGAGGGACCCGCACTTGGGGCGTCCTGCGGCGTGACGTATCAGAGATGACTGTGTGTGTGTTTGTGTGTGTGTGTAGGTTCAGCACGTACCGGAGAGTTCGAGTTGCCGAGCAATGAAAGTTTTGCTGGTGGGCCTTAAACAACGGTGCCTATAGTATAGTCTCTGACAAGGTGGGAACGGCAGGGAGGATGCTTCAGCCTTCCCGCCTCCAGCGCGGTCTTTTCCTACCTTGGAGAACGCTCCGACGTTTCGTGCAGCTCGAACCCGCGCGCGCGTCCAAAGCACAGCAGAAGACACGGAGCGCGTGCTAGAGATCGGGTGTTCGAAAGACACTCCCCGCCCTTCTAATGCTGTCAGTGACCATAGTTGGAAGGCGTCTCAGACTGGTGTGCTTAGCGTCCAGCCATAGACCCGTTGCTCTCGAGCAGGGGGCGCGAGCGCGTCCGCAAGACGCGACCATGTTATGCTGGAAGCACCATCCAGGCGCCGCTGTAACGTTCGATTTTGCACGTGCCACGTTTGAATGCAAGCATCTGTCAGCATATGTAAACGCGCAATAACAAAACGTCTAAAAAAAAAAACTAAAATGAAAAAAGAATTATGCAGCTCGCGGCCTCAGCGTCCCATTAAACATTTCTTCCAGCTTTATTATTTTATTGCTCCCTTTCATAGCTTCCGTGAGCCCGTATGTTTCACTTTACTTGATAGCGAAGCCGAAGCTATACCAAATATTTGGCTATACTAGATTCTAAAGCATGTTCCCCTGAACGATGCTCGCAGTGCACGAGCGCGCGTGCTTGGCAGGGACACTGAAAGCTCGGAGCTCGCTCTTGTAGCCTCTGGCTAAGCTGGCACTTATAATGGAACGGAGTATAAAAAAGTGTAGAGAGGAAGCGTGATAACGCACGTTCGAAACGCGAGCCCAATATTCTATTTTGCTCGCCTGGAGCGCTGCTCAAAACTTGAGAGCTACGGGCCTATTCTGCTTCCTCATCGAAAGTGGTTCAAAAGTGGCAACAAATGACGTTACTTGAGACGGCGTGTCATTTCGTTGGATGTCGCAATCCTGACGGCTGGTCGTGGAAGTTCGAGCAAAATGGTACGAGCGAATGCGAGTGTCGCTGTCGTAGCGGTGTCTCTAGTCGTAGACTGCTTCCGTGGACTGCCAAGCTCGAGAGCGACCTGCAGTGTTTGTGTGTGTGTGTGAACGGGGGGGGGGGTGAACTACTGTAAACACCCACTCCGGACGTGCGCCACCACCGCCAGGATCGCGACATGCAAACAGCACAGCACTTCTACTAAGTCAACAGGCGGAAATCTGACTTGCCCCCCACAGAAGGTGTGGCCAGCATGTACCGGGATTTCCCTCTTCCCTGTCATCACTAATAGAAAAAAAAAGCAGGCGGAAAGCGGAGGAGCACATTTGATGATTTGGTGAGCACATCAGTCGGAGACGCGCTCCAGGTACCACCCTACGCAGCCAGGGTTGCAGAAACACCGTTCCCATCGCCCACTCAGATTACCCGCGTCCTGTATCTAAAAACTTACGTACACACTAAAGCAAAATCCGGTCGTAAAATAACCTAAAGCTGGGGTCGTACTGCTCACACATCATACAAAAGACCGTCTGCCAACACGAGTTGTAGCAATATCCGTGGTTCGAACGCCTGATGGCAATGAGCTCAAGGGGGCACTTGGCAGGCGCACATTCGAACCACGGATATTGCGGTGACTTGTGTTTGCAGACTGCCTCTGTGCATGAGACATGAGAAGTGTGACCCCGGCTTTAGGGTTTCTTCATATTTTGCACCTTAAAAGGGTTCTTCGTGAAAAACCTACAAGCGTTCCTTCAAGCTAATTTTTCTTTTTATGCGAAAGAGTTTTTTTTTTTTATCGTTCAGTGCCTTTTTAGTGCTTTAGGGGGCGATAGAACTCGGGGCGAAACCGTTCTTAACGAGCTGAAAGGGTTCTTGGGGCGTCAAAAAACCTTTCAAGAACGGTCTAGGTATGTTCTCTCGCTGCATGTGTTTTTGCGCACACGAAGTGATTTAATAATGGGAGTTCTCTTTTCTGGCTTCTACACATTCGTCTTTATAAAGCATGTAAGTGTATAGCAGATGAATCAGTGAACTCGCCAAATGTTGAAGCAATATGAAAACAAATTCAGAAATTTAGTGTCGTTGAATCGTTGGACAATAAAACTGATGATCCACATCAATACCTAAACTATAAACGCAGAAGTTTTAGGGCCGCTGATAGAAGCTTGCTATTGTGACCTGATGCACTCAAATATAAAGCCGCGGCCACACTGCTCATACATCATCCAAAAGACAGTCTGCGAACACGCGTCACTGCAATATCCGTGGTTCAAATGCCGCGTGTCAATCCTTGAACTCATTGCCCGGCGGCATTCGAAGCACGGGTCTCGCGGTGACTCCCGTTCGAATCTGTATTATGCAGACTGCCTTTTGTATGATGTATTCACGGTACTAGAAGCTCGCTAGGGGCGCTTTTGTTTTCCTCACTATGGGTAGTGCACGTGCTATTCACGCGGTTATGTTTTAATGTTCATGGTTCATAGAAGCTTGGCATTGCACACGCTTGGACCAACAGAGGAAATTGAAGTATCTTCGCTCTGGGTTGTGAAACCATTGCACCAGACGGTGGTATCCAAACTTATCGCCGCGAAAAAAGGGCCGTTCACACACTTGCAACCGAGTAGGACGGAGAGAGATAGGACCGATTTTTAAGCCTCTTGCGACGGCGGAACGACGTGTTCCGCAGCAAGTCATCCGGTCCTCCGCCGTCGCAAGAGGCTTAAAAACTGGTCTTGTCTCTCTCGGTCTCACTCGGCTGCAAATGCGACCCCGACTTTAGAGTTTAACATGATGGCAAAAAAGGAAAAATAAATGTTTTTATGTAAGGAAGTTGCGAAGAATCGACGAACATGGCCACGAAGTACGAGCGCGAGGCCTTTGCATCGGAAAACAAAGACCGAAACTCGGGAAGTAAACTCCCTCCGACGAAGCGCCTCGCGGTATCCGGCCGTTGCCGCATGGAGCATGTCGCGAGGATTCTCGCGGTCCCCTCCGGCACGCACGCGGGCATCCCGGCCAGCCAAACGACGGCCCGGTCGTGCGTGACCTGCGGCTGGCAGCCGCGGGACCCGAGACTACATCGATTCCAGATCGGCAATCATTGCGGTCTCGGCCTCCGTGCGCCCCACTGCACTCGCTACCCGCTGCAGCGCGCACGAAGACGAACCACCACCACCGTTACGAGTCCTCAGAACCAATCCGGCGCGGGGAAGAGTATCACGTGACCTGGCGATCGCCGCGTAGGGTATTTGTGGAGTAGGATGTCGCACGTGACTTTGTTGCCGGCCTCTGTTTGGTACATTCGGCACTCCTAGCGTTTGGCAGCAGTTCGCGACGGGGAGGAACGCAGTTTAGCCGCGAGTCTTCGATCGCGCACGAGTCAGCCCAGGAACCCGCTGCGTTTGGGACTTCTTTCTTTGCATGCCTTCGATTCGGCTTCCCTTCCCACCTCCATTTTTCCTTCTCGCTTTTATGTGCGCGTGCTGGGATCGGAATGGGGGAGGAGAGCCGTTCCGGCGATCCTGTTAATCCTTTTCGCGGACTGCGCGGTTTCCCGAATTAACGGCTTGCGGGACTGCTTTCGTGCAGCCGGGGAGCGACGGCTTCTTCTACGCGAGTCGGTAGCCTGAGCCTGAATGAATTACTCGCTGAAGTTGGGTGGCCACCGGATATATAGGCGCTTCTTCTAAATCTAGTACATGCATGGAGCTATTTTATCTCGTGTTATAATTCGATGCATTTTTGCTTGTCAGAATCACTGATCTCTATGACTATTTGTTGGATCGTGTTTGCCCAGTTCCGCCCAACGTTAGTTCCGCCTATGCACAGGAATGTGTCCGCGGTCGGCCATCTTTTTGGCAGAGTTGTATTATCTCTAGCCATCATAGTAATATGGCGGACAGCACTGTGGCGGCAGGCTGCCATTAAAATAGCTGTGGGTCTATAGTACACTGTACCGTGTGCGATATTTCGTGCCTGATAGAAGTCGCTCGACGAAGCAGATTCTTGAAACTCAGTGGATACGACAGAGGAAGGTCGACTATGCCGTCATGTTGTGCGGCCCGCTGTTCAAATCGCCCCGATCGCGAAAAGACAAAGAACTTACCATCGGTAAGCATTCAGTGTTTTGTGGCTATCCTGGCGCGCACGGATACGTTCGGTGATAAATATTTATTTCCTCCTTGCTCAATTACCACTTTCATCTTCAAAGAACGCTACTGCGTGCTGTCACCAGTAATTCTTGACGTGAAATCGTCTTGATGCCCGTGAACCTACCATCCCAGTGCGAAGGTTAAGTGCCTTGGAATTAATCTACCATCGGCAAATAAATGTAAATACTATTATGGTGTATGAGGTCGAAGGAAATTAATGGCTTATGAAAACAATAGAAAGCAGACGGTAACCATTAAAAATGCAGACATGATCGCATTTTGTGTTGAAAGCATTTTTTTTTGCGTATTCGAACGAAGAAACACATATAGAAGACATTTAATTTACTCACTGCAAGAGAAAAGATGCAAATCATCACATGACCCACAAAGAAAGGTAGCATAAGACGTTGCGTGCAGACTTCAAGAGCCCACAGTTGCAGACGATGATGATTGATGCGCTTCCGCTACGGAAGTAGATTACAGCCCCATTCATAAGGCAGTGGTTGCACTGGCTCTGCGCCGTCGCTCCACGACTTCTGCACTAATTTGAATTTAAACGAAACAGATTAAGAAGTTTCTGAACGAATCGAACAGTTTCTGTCGTCTGGCAAGCATGAGACACATACCCATATCTTGGGTGTTGGTTCGAGGCATGCATTCATGCGTGTGACGTGTTTGTTTTAGTGTGCAGCTCTTAGACGCCCGTTCCCAGTTTGAGCGGCGTCGCCGTCGCCGTCGGCATAAACGCGCGTTGCATTATGGGACGTTTCCCATATTGACATCACGTGTGACGTCATGAGGGTTACTCTCACGAGGGTTACCCTCACGAGGGTTAACCTCACGAGGGTTACCCTCACGATAGTCACGAGGATTATCCTCATGTGGGTTACAGGGGTACTCCCACGAGGGTCACCAGGGTTACTGTCATAAGGGTCGTGAGGTTACCCTCGTGACGTTACGTGCGACGTCATTATAGGAAACACGTGATGTCACACGCATCTAACATTGCCAATATGCCCGCTAAATTTACCGTCGTGACATCACGTCTGACGTCACGAGAATAAAAATTTCCCTCTAAGTTTAGCGGGGAAGGAAGAAGGGCATATTCTCCCCTCCTCGTCCTCGCGAGGTGCGCTCTAATTCGGCGTTAAAGAAAATTGTAAACGTTTAAGTTTCTTTTCTATGGAGTGTTATGCACTTGTATTTTCGAAGTGAGAATATGTGTGAGTGACAATGTCACTGTTGAAGAAGTGCTCCTTTAATCTAGGCTGGACCAACCGGGGTTAATTTCCGGAATATCCTCCTTTTGTAATGGCCATGAAATTTATTAAATGTGGGTCAGGGAAGATCTAGAAAGAAATCATGTAATTTGAAAGAAGTAATTTCGTAGACACCCGGACTGAATGCAAGTTGTAGTATTCTATTGATCATATGTGATGACAAAACAGTATTTGTTTATTTTTAAACTTCCTTGGGAAATCTTGTTACGATAAAATCATTTTTTAGCCCTGCATAGTTGTGATTGAGATGGTGGCCACAGCATGGTCAGAAGCAGGAATTTTTATTTAAGTAATTTTGCTAAAGAAAACAATTCACGCTATGTTTCTAGGTCCCTTGCATCGCCAGGATCGCTGGGACATGCTTGCCATCACGTTCTGGATGCACAAGTCCACACTGTCTGGTATCCTGAGTGAAACGCTGCCTGCCATCTGGGAGGCACTTTCAGCCCTGTACCTCAAGACGCCCACGGTTGAGACGTGGGAACACATTTGGAGAGTTATTTTTTTTATTTAAATGCTATAAGGACCCCCACAGGGGGTATTGCATAAGGGGTGGCATACAACAAACATCCACAAAAGAAGGGTACAATGTCACAAAAGCAAATTTGCATGAAAAATAAAACAAAAATCGTAAAAGAAAGTAGTATGCAAACACACACAAAAAAACAAATATACCTAGAACGCGATTGCACGTATTAATTCTTTAAATTCTAATGAGTCATCAGTAGTTACAATGTTCTGGAAGAGCCCGTTCCAATCACAGGCTGTACGTGAAAATAATGAGTTCTGAAATGTGGTAGTTCTTGCCTTAAGTCGCTGTACGTCGAGATTGTGACCCGTGCAACGGTTGCGGCGTACAGAAAGAACGATGTATGACAATCGGAGGCACGGGCTGTAAAAAAAGTTGTGAAAAAGAGATAACCTAGCTAAATGGCGGTGTTCAGAGAGGAGAGGGATGTTGGCACGGGTTCGAAGAAATGTGACGCTAGTGAAAGAAGAAGCATCCGAGTAAATAAAACGTAATGCTCGACGCTGAACTGATTCGATGTTATTGATGAGGTAAGCTTGGTGCGGATCCCAGATGAAGATGCGTATTCCAGTTTAGGGCGAATAAGGAATGAGGTAAGGAAGTTGTTTTATGTGAGGAGGGGCCATTTTCAAGCTGCGCCTCAAAAAATCCTAAAGAGCGATTAGCAGAGGATATGGTGTGAGCGATATGAGTGGCCCAGGAAAGATCGGATGCGAAGATGAAATCAAGATACTGTAGGAATTGGTGTTTTCCAAAGGAACACTGTTAAGGAATAGGAAACTATAGAGGGTTTAGAGCGACGTGTAAAAGACACAACCAAGTGGAAAATTTACAAATGCAATCGGGCCATCGATGGAAAGCAGTTTGCAGTCAAACGTTCGGTTTAAACTTGACTAGAAACCGAGCGCTGACCCAGCCCTTATTTCTTATATGTGTCCAGCGTTGGCTTTTCCTGGTGAGGCAAAAATATCAGCACTACGGCCCTGTCTTCTAGGCGGTGTTGGCTGAGCTCTGACTGGAACGATTAGCTAAACGGAAAGCTACGCCAGACGCCGGCATTCAGTGAGCAAATAGACACAAAGGCACCTAGCTATAGCTTTCCGTCTAGCCCCTAGTAACTCCAGTCAGAGCTCAGCGTTCTGGCGTCCCTTTGCGCTCTCATATCCTCCTTTCCCTCAGTTTGTAGCTGCATTGATGTTATGTGACCTGTTTTTAATGCGTTAGCATTAGAACGCTCGTTTTGAAGGAAATTAGCCGGAACCTTTCGTTTTTCAGTTGTCGCATGCGACGCTCCCATTGATCCGAAGCGCTGACGTGAGCACGCGTCCACCTATCACCCTCTCCCCGGCGCTGACAAAATGACAGACACCGCCGGGTTTTCGTCAAAACGAGCCCTTTCGTTTTCGGTAGTCACGCACAGCTGGCGTGGCAGCCAGAGACGAGGAGGAGCCGCGCAACACCTCCTAGATAACAAAGCCGCAGTGCTGATATGAGGTGGCTCAATCACAGAAGGCCAACGATTGACACAGATTGGCGAGTGCTGCGTCAGTGCTCGGCTTCGAGTCAAGTTTGAGCCGAACGTTGACGCAATCGTAGTGTCCAATCTGTGCCCAGCGTTGGCCTTCCTGATGACGCCATCTCATTCAGCACTACGGCTTTGTTATCTAGGAGGTGTTGCGCCGCGGCGCGGTGGAATGCGGGCGTGCTCAGTTGCCGCTCTGCTGTCGCCGGTTGATCTTTGTTCTGGGTTTCCGTAGTAGCCGTACCGTGGGCTCTGATGTGTGTGTGTGTAGTTAAAACGATGGATGCGGTTCACTCCACGAGTGATATGGATGCGGTTCCTTTCACGAGTGGTATGGATTGTTTCTTTCCACGAGTATCATGGATGACCGTATCCAAGGGCGTCGACGTACTCTGACATAAAACGGTTAAAAAATGACAGGAAGATTTTTGGAGGATTCTTGGGGAATCGGTTAGCATGACTCTTGGGAAACGCCACACATGTCCCCGTTTGGGAAACGCTAACGCTGACCCCGTAACGAGGCCAAAAGGGGCAACAAACTAGAGAAAGCAAAGAGAAAGGCAAAAGAAAAAGTGAAGTGTTTCCCAAAGGGGGACGTGTACGTGTGGCGCTTCCAAGGGTCATATTAACGCATTCCCGACGAACCCACCAATGGATCTTCCTGTAATTTTTTTCTCTCCATTTTTTTGTGACATACAGTTGTGGAAAGAGCCAGCAAAGCCACAGGAGCGTGTGTTCTCGAGCTACACACGCACGTCGTGCTAGCGGCGGAGAGGAACCACACAAGCCGGGCGCCAGCCGGTTGCGAGAGAAGCGGCTATCAACATCCGGCTGTCCGACCTTGCTATGTTTCATAGCGCTGAACTATTTTAAATCATTCGCCTCGGACGAATGATTTGCTACCAAACATAGCAAGGCCGGGTAGCCGTATGTTGATAGCCGCTCATCTCGCAACCGGCCGGCGCCCAGCTCGCGTGGTTCCTCTCCGCCGCCAGCATGACGCATGTGTGTAGCTCGAGACGGCACGCTCCTAGTGGCTTCGTTAGCCCTTTCCACCACTGTACACTTTTATTTGTAGCCTGTCTCTTTCAAGCGCCATATGCTGGAGGAAACGTTATTCCCAAGCTCTTTCATAGTTCTCGGGTTTCTTTTAGATAGGTCTGTCAAAGCTTTTAGACAGTTTTATCATATAGTTGCGCACTAGGTTTCAGATATATTTAGCAATCATCGTTCAAGAGGTTTGCATGCCTTTCCGATAGGTTCCATGGTAAATCTACTTCCACATTTAAATAAAAAGATTAGTGCGCCATTTTATACTGGCACCCATTGTGTTAAAGGCCGACCAATAAACGAAAAGGAGGAAATTCAATTTCTCCTTTCCATCTTAGAAAGAGGGAGACCCTCCTCTTTTCTGAGGGGAGTAGCTCGGAGACCCGCTCCTGTAAGGAGAGAACAGTTCGAGAGGGAATGTAGAAAATGAAACTGGGATCCGGTTTTCCTCCCCGCAAAAGGCGATTCTGAAGGTCGGACTTTAAGCCTCGTGTGTTTCCGTGCTTTGCCACTGTTTAGCAAAGTCTTTTTAACACAATCGCACTATCTTGCCATATCTCACCGATAAGGATACAACTGGTACAGAGTAACGCTGCCAGTTTGCACCTCCAACACCATCTGCACTTTCAAGTGGCCATCCCACAGTTTTTCTAGGTTATGTTAAAATTTTGAATGTGTCCTTGCTCAGTATATTTCTTTTGCTCTTCTGCTGTTCCTTATTAGTGTATATATATACTTTTAAATGATCTTTCTTGTACTATCTTGTGCATCACTTTCTTAGGTCATGTTCCGGTTGTGGACCAATAAAAATATCAATATATTATTTCTGGCCTACAAGTCGCATCGTTGTATAAATCATACTGCTCTATATTGATACCTTTTCCCGGAAAAATTGGTACATAAGTCGCACCATTGTATAAGCCACACTTGTTTGTATGGCGAAACCACATTGATAAATGCATGGATAACTGTCCTCGCAATATATGTGCAAGCAGGAGCAGTTTTCAGTATTATATTGGAAAAGAATTGGGCCAGCCCGCAATAATAAACTGAGCACTTCAGCAGGAATCTGCCATATTGTGCAAAGGTATAAGGGAAAGACCACCAGTGGTAGTTCTGGTCACTGCCTTTCAAACGCGGAAGAAAGACTGCAGCGCCTCCTGGAAATAGCAATGCCGCTTATAACTACGTACGTAAGGAGCGCAAGAAAATGGCGCTTTGAACCAGTTGAGCCTAAAACAAGCCAAGTCAAACCAATTGCGTTCTTCGCCAGCGGCTGCAGTCTGTTCCATTATCTATCGTGCCTTCTTACAAGTCGCAGCGTTGTTTAAACTCCACACAGAAAAAAAGTGCCTTTACACAATGGGAATTATGGTATACTTGTTTTGTTTTCAAACGGATTATGTCCACTTTGCGATGTGCATAGATGATACTTTTTATTCCGACCGTTAAAAAGGCAACATGTGTAGAAACAGAGACATGAGATAGCGCGGGTACGCCCAGCACCGAGCTCTGACATGAATGATTAGTGGGTACAGACGCAAAGCTACGCGGAGAGCAAGTCTGTCTGCTTCTTCGGCAGGAGTTGCGGTGACGTCAGAACGACGCCGAGCTCTGATTGGCTCTGATTGAGTGGATAGTGGGTAGACCTCAATGCTTAGATGCAACGATGTCTACTCCGCTATTTTTTCCCAATCAGCCAATAAGAGTTCGGCGTTCTGACATCATCGCAACCACTGAGCAAGAAGCAGACGAACATGCGCTCCACATAGCTGCACTCTGTCTTTGCTCGCTGTTCGAATATGAATGCCGAACGCTGGCTTTTGGCGTTTGAAGAGACAAAAAGACAGAGGCAGTTTGATGCGTATGTACCCACTAATCGTTCCGATCAGAGCTCGGTGTTCTAACGTCCCCTTGCTCTTTCGTTTCATTCTCTCCTCAGTTTCTTCCTGCATAACACGGCCTGCAGAAGACACCTCCCCGTTCATCACACAAACGAGTGCAGTCAGGACGAAGCGTTCGGGCACTCGGTGGCTAAGAAAAACGTCAGTTGACTGGCATCGAAGTACAGATAAAATAAAGTCACACAACGCATGAAATGCTGTGAATGAAACTAGCAGCATCAACCATCTATACTCTATCTCAGGAGTTGTGTGCAGCAAAGGCAAAGGCATTGGCGCGGGCACGTGGCTTTCAGATGTGCTTCTTTTCGCGAGTGCTCGTGAAAGGAAAGCAAACATGAAAGCCAGGCCCCCGCGCCTGTGCTTTTGCCTCTGCTGCACGCAACTCATGATATGTAGCATAGGGGGTGCTTCTAGGGAGGGAGGGGGGGGGGTGGAAGGAGTAAAAGGGAGGAGAGGAGATGGGGTGAGGGATTTTGGTGTGTCACGTAACGTATATTTTCCCGCTAAATTTAGCG
>JAZHYW010048248.1:0-12084 GCA_037355805.1 Ixodes ricinus | reverse complement strand
ATATGAGTAAGTGAGCGTAAATGGATGACCAAGTGTACAAATTTATAAAGTGCGAAAAAAACTTCTAACCGAAATAGTGCTTATTACTTTAAAAAAAAATAACTCGCGATTTTGAATGACTGTACTGCAATGTCCGTGCCCGAAAAATCTGCGCACGAAATGTCCGCGCGTCGGAAATGTCCACCGAAAAGTCCTCAATGCGCCGAAATGTCCCTGCACCGATAAGTCCGTGCACCGACAAGTCCGTGCACCGAAGTCCGTTGCGAAAAGACCGCACCCAAACGCCCTACATTGAAACGCCCTACGCCGAAGCACGTCCAACATCCGAAATGTCGGATCCCGGTCTGGGGACGCCAGGCAATAATCAGTGTAGAGCTGATCCGTCTTGCCGTCCATGTCGTCTTCCTGTTCATTTCGTCCTGTGTGTTGACGGTCACCATGTTCAGGTGCTCCGCCATGTCCTGCAGCAGCTTTCCATTACCGTCTGGTTCTCCCATCGAACTCCTCTAGGTGTGCGTTGAAGTCGCCTCCCATAATGGTAGGTCTCCGATGTTGTGACAGTGTTTTTTCAATGCCTTGATCAGCCTCGATGTTTGTCTCCCTGCTGTCTGCCCCCGTCCACAGGTAAACTGCCACTGCCACCTCTCTCCCCGCCAGTATCCCTGTCAACCACACGTGCTCTCTGCACTCTGGTGCTTTGTCTCTGCCAGCCTGGCACACTAAAGCATCCTACCCCCCCCCCCCTCCTTTTCTCTCACTGCCCTCTCTGTTTACCCCATCCCAAATTAGGCCTTCGCACTCAGGAGTCTTTCTTCATACCAGAGGTGGGTTTCTGTGACTGCAAAGATTCCAATCTTATCATCTTGCAACATCTGAAAGGCCTCTTCCCATTTTCCGCTTTTCTTCCTCCCCTGCAGGTTTAGAAAGTCAATCTTGCAATGTTTAGAAAGCCAATCTTCACTTCTCTCTTTTTTCTTTTTGCTCGTCTGTTTCTCCTTGCTGCCTGGCCTGATGCCTTCTGTGTTCTTCGCCTCTCGTGCTGCTGTGGGCACCATCTCTCCTATTTTCTCGCCTTAGTGGGCACGTCCCTGCAGGGGACACATCCTCTGGAGTTGTCCCTCGAGCCACTGTAGTCTCTAGTCGAGAGTCAGCCTGCCTTCCCTTCTTTCCCGTCGCCTTTTCATCGGTGTTACACTTTTGCTCTGGCATGTCAGTCCTACAATTTGTTTTAGTCTGTTACTCGAGCGCTTGTCACTCTTCAATTGCCGCGTCTCTATTGTAGCAGCTGTCTTCACAGACGTCTTCCCCTCCACCCTCCACCCTCGGTCCCAGCTGCTGGCTGATCTCTCTTGTGAAAGCCTGTTCCACTGTGGTTACACCTCTAAGTGTTTTCCCCTTGGCTTTGATTTCTGGGACTTCGCACACCATAAAAAGAGTGTTTCGGGCCTCTCATGGTCCAGTCCTTAATTAAGCCGTTTTCTCAAGCTCCTGCAGTTTCTTCACTGCCTCTTCGCCTTGCACGCCTGTCGATCTCGCATATATGACCACCATCCCTGCCTCTACATTCCATATTTTGCCATCCCTCTCTGCCTCTCCAGTGACTCTCTCTCATTTGTGCCCCGGCACTACTCGCACAGTGAACTTTCATGTAATCTACCACCCTTCAGTATGGCTCCCTTTATCTTGAAGGCATTAGTGTCCCCTGCCACTAACACTCGCTTGTCCACCATCTTCTCTTCGTCCTGTTTCTTTGTCCAGTCATCTGGGTCTGTCCTCTGCCTCGTGAGGGCCTCCTTGTAGTTCCTGCGCTGGCCTTTTTGTGTTTGGCTTCCAGACGGCTGCCCCTGTTGCTCAGTATCTTGTTCTCCGCTTCCCGTCCGTTCTTGGGAAAAGCTATCTGTCTCTTTCCCTTCTGTGCGATAGGTCTTATTTTCTTTGACCCCGTCTCCCAATTCCAACTGTTGCGGCGCGTTTTCTGCCCCGTTGATCGCCGTTTGCGCTGGTTCACATGACTTCCATCCAGTGATTAACCGCCTCCCCTTATTCTTCTCTCTTGCCATTTCCTCTTGCATTATTGCTCTCAGTTTTCCTCCGCCACTATTCTCAAGGACCTGTCATCTTGGAGCTTCGCCAACATCCTCACTTTCTATGGCGCTCTCTCTCTGTCTTTGCCTCCTCCAGCTTCAGCCTCACTGCCTCTCATCGAGGCATTAACTGCCGTTCGATCTCCTCCTCCAAAATTCTTCTTTTTTCACCTCATTTTCCTTGCACATCGCACATTGTACGCACTGTTCTTTGCCTCACGCGCATGATTCAAACGGTGTCTCGCTGGTACTCGTATACACCCATTCCTCACAGCCTTCGCGCTTCACTGCCGCTTTGTCCCGCTTTCCCTTCTTCTTTGCCTTTCCCCTTGACCGGTTGTCATTGCTATCCTCCGTGGAGTCATGCTGTTAAGTGTCTTCCTTGCCCGGTTGCGGTGACGCCCCGACCACCACCGCGAGATTCCGTCGTTTTGTTGTGCCCTGACCAGAGGTCGGCATTTTCGGTCGCCCTCACTCGCACCCTAACCCTCACAGCCACACTCGCCTAAGCCCCTCACTCATCCTCATCCTCACAGCTACCACGTCCAGCCCCTCCCACCCTGATCCTCGTAACAATCACCTTCAGACTTCACTCACCCTCACTGAACCTCACGGCCCTCATAGTCGTCATACACTCACCGCCCTCACGCACTCACATCCCTCAAGCCCCTGACGCCCCCATGGCCCTCACGCCACTTACTGCAGTCACTCGCCCTCACGCACTCATGGCCCTCACGCATCACCGCCATCACGGCACCTCCCCACGACCCTCATCCCACCGCCCTCACGCACCCATGGCCCTCACGCCCCCTCACCACCCCTCACGCACTCATGGCCCATCACGCCCCTCACGCACTCACCGCCTCACGCACTCACTGCCTCACGCACTCCATTGGCCTAACGCCCCTCACGCACTCATGGCGCTTCACGTTCTCACGTCACCCTACGTCATGCCCTCACGGCCTTCATGGCCCTCACTCACTCACCGCCCTCGTGCACTCATACTCCTCACGCACTGACGGTCCTCACAGCCCTCACAGCCCTCACGGCCCTTAATCACCCTCACAGTCCTGAATTTTCCTGGTTCACAAACTCACTCACCCTCATACGTGAAGATGAGGGTGAGTGGGGTGAGTGAGGGCCCTCATGAGTGAGGTTTGCCGAGGTATGGCCCCGACACGCCGCGTCGAAGCACTTGCGCACTACTGGACCCGGTTGGTAGGCCTAAGGTTTCGTTGAGCGCTTCGGAGGATAAACTTCTTGATCGCCCCACGGTCGCGGCTCCGCGCCGGACCCACGTGGTCCGCTGGTAGCGGTTCGAGTATGTCTATACACCTGACAATTTATCCACCGCACTGCCGCCTCTACACTGATCAGAAAAATGTCATTTTACCCCAACGATTTGAAAACTGCCGCTGCAGGGATGATTCTGGTTTCCGGCACGTCGCTCCGTGGCGTCGCCGTGATTACCGTTGCGGAGGAGAGCAATGACATTCAAGACCATCCAAGAACAGTGTTTTCGACAGCAAATAAAATATGGCTTCGTGTACATTTGGTATAAACTAGTACAAACTAAAACAGGGAAACAATCATGCTCGGTATTAATGGCGTCGTCTAAACCGAAAATGGAGCTCGGAGAAAAACTGCCAAGCTCGGGCAGGGTTTGGGTTGAAATATGTACATTTTCGGGTGGGCTTTCGTCATATTCGGAGCCAAGTCAAACCGCGGGATTCCGGGCCGATCGCCGTTCCCTACGCTTCGACGGAACTGCGTCAGGCATGCCGCCTCTACCGACGTGGACACCACTCTGTGAAGTAGACACTGGCACAGGCCATGGTAACTTCTACTACTTCAAGACACCAGCTAATTCCCAGCACCAGCTTCCGAGCCATTTCAGCAAGTTCTGTCTCCGTGAACGAGGGTTCCGATGAGGAAATAGGCTGCCATAACTTTATACGAGAGCAGGGGTGTCAACTGCAGTCTCAAGCTCTACAGTACGTCGCAGAGCAGAGAAAGATAGTCCTCACAAGTAGAGGCCTGTCTGTCGCAAACAGAACGCCGACCTACGGTATCGCTAGAAACTTTGGGTACAGTGGGGTTCCAGGAGTAGATGGTAGGCGACCTCTGTTCGATGCGCTGCAGCAAAAGGGACGGCACGCTCCGGACGGTATTCCGAGTACCTGAAGCTGTGACCAGCAAAAAAACTTTCGAAAGTGTTGTTATGGTGGCTACAGGGGTAGGTGCACCGAGTGCTCCACGTTCTTCGTTAGTTCTACGTACCGCCGCTTCACGACGACACAAGTGGCGCTGTGGGCCGGGGTCCATGCAGAGGTGTATATAGAGAGTTTGGTCAATGGGAGGAGCGGGCAGAGCCGGGGTGGAACGATGGAAACTGTACGCCGCCGCCAGCATCGCATACCCCCCCCCCCCGTGATCGTGCGAAGTAAAAATATCCGAGATGACCTTGAAGGAGATTACCGTTGGCGCAGTTATTCTTGTTGTTTCCTGGATTAGGCTGGACGTACATGAATGGATAATTGTAAGCGATTGATGGAAATAGGGAGTTTCAAGGTGCCGAGAAAAGGTGAGATTGACAAGAAATGTTTCCTGAAGCATGAGGCAAAACTCTAAATGGGGTGCACATTCGGGATTAGGGTCAAAATTTCCACAGAGTGGCGGGCGGTGGCTGCGACTGCAATCGAAAGAAAGATGGAGTGCATTCTGAATGTCGCCATAGCGACAACGTCACGTGCGTTGCCCTTTCAGTTACGAAGAGTCACAGACTTCAACTCTAGGGTGCTGAAATGAAATACTTAAAAGCCAACTCCGTTTCATTTTTGTCTTCAAAAAACAAAACAATAAGCAATGCAGTCCTCTTCAGTATCACCTAGGAAGACCACACGTCGATTATTGCGACCAAGTTCTGTCTAAATGCTTCTTAAACGGTCCGGCAATCTTTGCAACTCCCAAGTTGCCGCAATCGACTCACTCGAGCGGGCGAATCGAGGCGCAACCAACAGCGTCAGTCAAGATTACGGCCTTTGCGCCCTATTGAAAGAATGTCTGTGAGGCCCACTAAGATTTCCTGTGAGGGCCTGAGAGGCCTTTAGGATATCCTGAAATGTCTAATGGGCCCACCAGGCTCCTTTAGTAGGTCTGTGGTGCTCACCAAGATATTTTGCTGAGAGGCGTGCGCTCCATCACGATCGTTCTAAAAGGTCTGTGCGGCCTTTCAGGGACGACGTAAATGGTGTTTGTGGCCTTTCAGGGCAGTTCTAAAGGGTCTGTGAAACCCACCAGACATTATCAGGAGGACCTCGCAGAATTCATCCGAAGACGGTAGTGCGTAAACTTGTTGTGTCGCTCTATATATTGGTTCATTGTGTAGACGCAGTTGGAAGCGAATACTGCTTTGATGGAGACTCATTGAGTGCAAAGCGGTGCCCACATATTGCCACCCATTGAGAACAGATAGAAGTCTATCGAGCCAGTGTTATCGAACGGTCTCGCCCCGAGAATTGGGCGGTGCGAGAGTGGCCCCAGCGGCTCAGCCGCGCGCCCAACTAACGTAGCAAGCCAAGCCGGTCCGATATGTGCGACATATGCGACGGACAGCAGACTACAGCGGACTCATACGTACCGCTTATTTTATACCTACATTTCCTAGCACCGTCTGCAAGTATACAGCGTTTCAGTATTTACAAATCCAAGGCCCACCAGCGCGTGATTGTTGTTACATAAACGGAGCGTTGAAAATGCTATTTATTGAGAAGTTGCAGGCATACGATCGCGGCTTTTGATTTCCACCCGTCAAATTCAGACTTGGAACTTAAAATCGAAACTTTTGAACTTTTCGACCTTGTACCTAAAAAAAATCGAAATATTCGATTTTTGCCAACTTCAACCTCAAATAATTTTGATATGTTCGCATATTTCAAACTATCTCTAAACAAATAGTGTATCTTCGAACTCTAACTTTTAGAAACGTCACAATTTTCGAATTATTTCAGTTTGAAAATCAGCGAGGTTCTAAAGTTGCGAACTTTACAAAATCGAACCTTAGCAAGGTTCGAAAATTTCGAACCTTTCGACCCCGAACTTCAGGAGGTTTGCAACATCCGTAATGGGAGCTTTTGGCCCTATTTTTTACAGAAAAGGGGGCTACGTTTTTGTAATTTTGCATAATCAAACCTACCCGTGAAATACACCTTCGAACGAAAAGTTTAGATTGATAAGCGCAGGCGCCAATGTTTACGGCCCATTTTAGATAAAATCTGGTTATTTCGGACACCCCATATCAGGTTTCTGAAACACGCGGCCCGCAGGCAACGGGTCCCTGCTTCTATGTCTCGAGCACTAAAAATGGCATGCGCCATGGTGATCGTTTCTAGCCAATTCATTTTCAAACAAAAAGTTGTAGAACTACTTTTGCTGCAAGAATGAACTGCTCTTTTAACATATTCGCATAGTTTATACGCATCTATGTTCATTTTTTCTTTGTTTCGCTTTATTTTTTGCTTCCCAGCTAACTGTAATGTAGTACTATTCCGCGAACTCTCGATCAGCAGGAGTAACTGCCAAAAATAGAGCTGCGACCTCGGGATTCTCGCATTAGAAAATATCACCATTAAAAGACAAGTCTTTGTTCAGAGTGTTGAAATAAAAATCGCCAGGAAATCAAGAACTGCCAACTTAACTGATTCTATTTTAGAGACATATTAAGGTCAGTTAATTTCCGAAGTGATTTGAAGCAACGGGAACGAAAGTGTACAACTTGCTCTCTTGTTCTATTAAAAATGAGAGCACGTTGGAGCGGAGGTGTCATTTTAAGTACTGTTATCAGTGACTATTTCGACAATCACGGTCGAAATATCTTACAAATTATTTCAACGTCTGTTACGTCCCTTCCGTAAAATATCAAAATAGTGGGCTTATTATTTCGACGTCCGCTTCAATGCAGCCGTCGCAGTGGTATAAGGTGGAAGATGTTTCTTTGACGTTTGTTGTTGTGTTGACATTTTGACGGATTCATGTGTTGCGTGCCTAAGAAGTTTCGGTCCTAGTTGGCAGTGGAAAAATGTCTTCAGCGTCTGTGTGGGACTGGCTCAACAGTTTATTCTTTCGGACGGGACACGCCCCATGGCGATGTTCTGAGCTCGCATCTCGGCACGCGTCTCATTTAAAATTTTGAATTTACAACAAAGGCGAGCTGGATATCCCTGTCTTCCCTGCACGTAACAAATGTAAGAGCGTACACTACGTAACACTGAGAAATTTGGTACGCTTTTTGTGCCTTCAGTTATAGGGATCCCTCCTCAACTGCCCTAAAGGGTTCCCTTGAAAGTATCCAGAGGAGAGCAGCCCTCACGCTCTACAGACGTGTGCATTCCCATCATCGTGCCACACAGCCTCGAGGGACCTCCCCACCAGAAGACTCCTACAGCACACCAAGTGGCAGAGCCTACAACACCGTAGGGATGTGGCCACAATCAGGTTGCTCTGCCTCTTTATGGGCGTCGGTCCCCCTGAAGTCCCCTTCGCACTGCGCCTCTACAAACGCACCGGCAGGCTGCAGCACCCTCTAGCACGGACCCTGCGCCACAGCAAGTCGTGGCTCATACGTGCTGCAACTCTCTAGAGGTCACTTCCCACAAACATGACAGACACTTTCCTCGACCACCGTGATGACATTCGGCAGGTGTGCAGAGCAATCGCGTTTCCCATATATTGTGTGTGCATGTGCGTGTGTGTGTTATTTAGGTACTGTACATTATGCGTGCCTATACCTGTTGTCTGTTTCTGAGCGATGCTTATCTTCGTTCCCCGTTATTTTATATGTCCTATCTCCCCTGTGGAGACGCCCGGTCGGTGTCAGGGGCACAAAACGTGTAAGGGCGCAGTGGCTTTCCCTGAATACCTGCACACCGAGCGGCACTGTGTAATAAAAGTGCAATATTCAGCAATACAATACAATACAACATCGTGCGAGCGCGTCTTTGTACGGCTGCAGACTCGCTTTGCACCTGGCTCCCGCCCTGCTTTTTAACCGGGCTTCATGACTTCGATGTTTAGTTTAGATTTTCTGTTTCGATCGTGTATAACGAGCCGGTTAACTACGAAACAATCGGGTGTTAAATAAAAGGTTGTGAATGCAAACATTGCGTCCTCTATGTTTTTTGACCGGTGCGAACGAGCAGTGGTTCTGGCGCGGTTGTACGAGATACAGGCTTTTTCCAATGAACTGCAAATTTTATGACAGGGCATTCAGCTCGTTTGTCTATATAAATCACGTGAAATAGATCATGAAAAGCAGCGGTGCCGCGTTCTGTAGCATTGGGCACAACCAAGTTAACGTTACGTGCGGCCTAATAACTAATGTACTTTGAGAAAAAATATTTTTTGCATTCTACATTTAAAGTAAAAAAAAAAAAAAAAAACAGCAGCCGATTGCACGAGATTTGTTTTCGGAAAATACGTTTCGAACCGCAACGCTGCCTGCAAGCAAGATTATATATATATATTTTTACCGCCACTTTCGATCGCTCCCCAGTGAAATAAATAAATAAGGCGCAACGAAGATAAGCATCGGAAGCTCCAAAGTTTGAGACGAGAAAATAATGACCGAAGTATTTTGACGGGGCACGTCAAAACGTTTTTTAAAAAATATTTTCACGTCTTCAGGAAGTGGCGTCATGGACGTCAAAATAATAGTCGAATTATTTTGACTGTGGACGTCGAAATAGTCACTACCTTTACAAAAGGCATTAAGCACGAGGTCTCTTCGAAATATCCTCCTCCTCCTCCTCCTCCGCCTCCTCCTTCTCCCCTTCCCGTCTTACGTTGACCCTAGACCTTTCCGGTGTGGGCCATCTGGCCCCCACTCAAATCAGTTTGCGACCAATTTGCGTGCCCCAACACAAAGCATGCCACTTTGAGTGCCTCGACAAACGCCGGCGCTTTCGATTCCTTCGAGTGGTACCAAACAGTTGATAAGGTTCGCCAACACTCTGGACTTCACAGCTTACCTGCGACGTTGGCCGGGTTACAGCACCCTTCCAAGTGATGGGTCACGAAAACTGTACTCAACGCGACAACGTGTAGTGGTTTGAAGTTCCTACAACGTGAAATGAGAACCAGCGCTGATGAGAACGAGCCGGGGGACACACCCGTCTTCAAGCTAAGAGCGGCGGCAGCAAGCAACGGCAGGCGACGGCAACGTCACTAAGGTCGGCTCTGTTGACGAACTGCGCATCAGCCGCGCTTCGGAAAGCCGGCACCCTCCCTTCGCTGCGAGCCTGGTGGCGCTGTCGTCGCAAACCGCCCGAACCGCCGAGTCCGCAAGGCAGGCCAAGCTCTGGCCAAGCTGGGGCAGGCTCGGAACGCTGACGTTTCATTGCGAAATCAAGCGGTCGGCGGCACGTCAGCAACCCTTGCACACTTCGTCTAAAAAAAAAAAAAGAAAAGTACTCTGCAATTAAGAGTTTACTGCGGCCACTGTGATTGTAAAAATGCACGCTTACGATTTCTTCGATTTCTAGACGGTACAATGTAACGGATATGCGCGTAAGTGTCAGCCTGGGTCGAACTTCCAGTGCGGTTTTCTGCTCGTGTAATCTTAAAGTAAAACGGGATTTATGTCATGCAGTTGATGTCTCTCGTATTCGTCCCTGACCAACATCCACAACCAGAAGCTCCGGCACGCGCTGTTGGCGCCGTACCCAGTTCTCGATAAATCGTCCCACATATCTGTCAAGGGAAATCTAACAAAATACGCTTTCTACCTTTCATTTGTTGCTACAACAAATCTTTGGCAAGGCTGAAATTGTAGATGAATACCGCGCAACGTTTATTTCTTTTTCCATAACAAAAAATCGCGACCGGAATGCAAAATACCAAGGCTGAAGACACGTGAAGTTAGCGATCACGGAGCCGGGCTTTCTTGTTTTGCTACTGCCCTTTTCTCCGTCATCTCTAATTTCCGAATAGTTTCTCTCGTGTAGAACTTCTACGATACAAAGTGCATTCGGCGTTTCAACAAAGAAGCTGAGTAGTTGGTTGTTTTTTTCTTTTTCAGTTTTCATAGTGGTCTTCGCACCACAGCCAATGTCGCATTCTCAGGAGCTCCAGTCAGGTAGCTAAAATTTAAGATAGATGCAGAAGCGTCACGAGATTAACAAAACAACCTCATCATGAATTTTTTATAGCACAACTGTAACGGTAAGAACACAGTAGTTAACATAAAGCGAATTTAAATTAACGCGCTCATATAAACAGGTCAACACGCATGTTGCTGTATCAGGCACTGGAGAATTAATATATGCTTACACAAAATAACTCATTTCACATAGACAATGAGAGTGTCTCACAATTCGTACACACGAATCCGCGCTAATCAGCTGATAAAATGTGATGTTTTGAAATACTCACCCTTAGTGACACGTATTCGAAATGGCACGCACACGTAAAGAACACACAAGAGAAATAGCTCAGGCGTTTTTAACACCTCAGATGTTCTGGTAGAAGGCCTCCTTGACGTAGCCGAGTACAAATACAAAAACGGCCCGCTTCCTCCAAATGACGATGGCGTCTTCAAATGGGCATTCTTTCCTAATGCGGCGTCGGAATGTATGCAGCAGTTTATGCTTGAACTTCTCACACAAACACAGAACACCAGAAGAGGGGAGTGCACCGTGTTTCAGTCCGCATACGACCTAAAATACAACGGTCCACGTGCCGGAAACCACAATGGACGCAGCCATTTATCCGAGCTTGCTTGCCTTGGTACATTAACGCATTCTCTTTCCTTCTTCCTCTCTCCTGTCATCAGGCACGTAGCAGGATTTTGTTTCGGAGGGGGGGGGGGGGAGCGCCCATGACAAAATGCTGTATGAGGGGAGGGGGAGAGGAGGTCCCAGCAAAATGGAAGATCTCCGGGGGGGGGGGGGGGCCGGGCTCATGGGCCTCCCCCTGGATACGTGCCTGCCTGTCATGCTTTTGGGGAGGTCGCGGAGTCTTGTGATCGTGAGACAAGAGAAGACTCGCTCTGCGGTCACAAACAAACGAAGTGGTTGCTAATTCCGTGTAACTGCATCTTGACAGAAGTTCTACAACCATGACAACGACTTACAGCGTCTGTAGTGTAATGTACACGCGCCCCAGTCATTCGCTAAAACGTCGATTCGCTCCAATGACCGCTGTTCAGCTAAAACGTCCTTCGCTCATGTGATATGGACATGGACCCGATCAAAGCACACATAACAGATACAGCCCCAACTAAGTGGACCAGCGCCCGCTAAATTTAGCGGACGGCGTTCGGGTGACGTCGTCAGCGTGGCGGTCGTCGCGGGACACTGTGGCGTCACGCGATGCTACGAGTAATGTGACACTACGTCGTGTGTCACATGACGTGACATCGTTTCCTCACACACAGTGATGACACGTTGAACCGTGAAGTCACCTGACACGACGACCGTGATGTCGCGACCCGTGATACCATGTAAATCGTGCTGACGTTGTGGCGTCACGTGACGGTGCTTGACGTCACCTGAAGTCATGGTGTCCCGTAGCGCCATGGTGCCACTGGACATCGCTCTAAGAACAAAGGGAGCGCGTTCATGCACCGTGTTCAAACAGCACCTCCTAGACCGCCTCCTAGATGTGCAACATCTCCCGCAACTAAACAAAAGCAACAAGCAATAAAAAGCAAAACAAAACACCGATGCAACTTTATTAGGGGGAATCAATGTTCTGAAATATGTATGTAATTATTAATTGACATATCCCTTTGAGATGCAGTATGCAGGTGTACCTCCTAATGATTATTTTAAATCTGCAGTCAGCTTTAAAGTATACGAAAAGTATCGCGATATACATAGAATCCTAATAAGGTTCATTTTTTACGGGTCGTTGGGCTAATTTTTTCACCAATTAGATTCTTTCTTTCTAACTACGTATATTTATTTTCTAATGTCCACCGTATATCCTCAAGGGTAATGAAATG